>PVLD010022074.1:0-30057 GCA_004027595.1 Dinomys branickii | reverse complement strand
CCTGAAGTCTTGCTCTGGGTGAAGCATGGGGCTGGGAATCAGCTAATTTCTTCCCACCCTCCAGGAATTTCCAGTGGACTCTGGCCACTCAGCCGGTCTTCAGCTCATTTCTGGGCATGGTTTTACCATCACCTGTGTCTCCAAATCTCCATCTTTGAAAGAGCAGACACCTAGGATTTCTGTCTTGCCTGGGTACAGAAGAAATGTGGCTGGTGTGTAGGTTCAGCAGAAGCCACTTGCCATGAGGCAAGGGAGCAAAAGGGAGCTGGTGTTGGGCCCAACTCTATGTGTTTTCTTCCCGGGCAGCTGAACCAACTGTGTTTCTGGAGCAAAGCATGGAGAAAACCAATGAAAGTGGTGGCAGTTACCTGGTGTGTCATGCCAGTGGCTTCTACCCAGAATCCATTAACATAACATGGCAGAAGTGGACCCAGAATGTTTCCCAGAGGATCTTCACGGGTGTCCACACTCCTCCCAGCATGAAGAATGAGGATGGCACATTTAACATCAGCAGCTCCCTGAAAATCAGGCTCTCTCCCGAAGACAGTGTGGTCACCTACCAGTGCATGGTGTGGCACTGCTCCTTGCACACCTCCAAGATCCTGAACTTCACACTGCCTGTGAAAGGTAAGTGTTTTCTTCCCCTTTCCTCAGTCCGTAGATGTAGGGCATATCACGTAACTCTCCAGTTCCTCAGCAGTCTAGGGTCTTTGCTAGTGTTTGATGGGGAAAAGAGTAAGCTGGGCAAAGGGAACAAGCAGGGGTCTGGTTCAGCTCAGGCCCTGAGGCAGCAGTCTGAGTTCAGTCCTTGTGCCTGGGTAAAACGTGTGGTCGGTGGAAAGAGGTGAAAATAGTCACGAAGTGGAAACAGGGCTGCGTGTCAGCTCCTGGCTGTCCTCCTGCCTCAATTTGTTCCCAGCTATGAACGTTCACAACGTGAGGTCTGTTTGTATCTGTAAATGTTCACAACTCGGATGTTTGTAAGTAGGGGCTTCCTGTACTCAGATGTGGGAGGTGTGTGTGATGGGAATGGAGATGCTGAGACCTGCGAATTGGGGTTGGTGGTTGGATCTGTTAGAGGAAAATGATACAGAGCTCCCTGGGTTAGCAGCAGCTGTTTGTGTGGGGTGTCTTAGGCTCATGCCAATGGTTTCTCCTTACTCTTCTTCTCTTTTTTCCTGCAGAAGCCAAGAAGAGAGATTGCTCCCGGTTCCCTCTTTTTGCTTCTATTGGATTGATTTCCGTGTTGGTTATCTTTCTTTGTAATCAGACAAGGTAAGGGACTGTCTTACTTTTCTTTTTGCTGAGACAAAATACCTGACAACCGCAGTTAAAGGGGGAGAGGTTTGTTTAACTCATAGTCTGATGAGGTTTCAGTCCATAGTCCGCTGGCTCCTAAAGAGGCCGCTTGGCGGAGGAGCACAGTTCATGGAGGCAACAAAGCAAAAGCAACAAGGACCTCAGCAGCTTTGTTTCCCTGCCCCCTATACACTGTATCCAGGCTGCTGGGATGACCACAGTGCCCAACCTGTGGGCTGATTTATTAACACATCCCCTTAATCCCAGCATTGTACCATGAATCACTCACACGCTCTAGATCCAGCTACCTCTGGTCAAGCCCCAATTAATGACCGCATGACGCTTTGGGGGGACATCCAGACACAGCCATAAGAGGCTCTGAAAGAAAGTGTAGCCTTTGGTTTGGACCTGGCTCCCAGACCTCTGGATCTTGGTCAGCGGGCGGGTCAGGGAGTCCTGAGTGTTGGTGCTGGCATGTTGTAAGTGTTGTGCATCGTTCTCTCTGATGTTGTGTTGGGGATGAACTTTGCTGTGGGGGAAACACATATTGGTTTCTGATTCTAGGGAGATGCACTGTGGAGCTTCTTTTGTTGCCATGCAACACAAGTGCCCCTGTGGATTGAACCTGACCATGGGCGCTTGGACCGGGGCCCTGAACTGTGTGCAGGTTGCATTGTGCTCAGGCGCACAGAGCCCAGAGCTGAGAGAAGGGAGTTGCTCAGGTCTATGTCCTACTTCAATGGAGTAGCTCACAACCTGCTTTCACTGGCTTGGCCAAGACTCTCTTCACCTTCAGTTTATGTTTTTGTACAGAATTCTTATTGTAGCCCAAATAGCCAGTGACACAGCATTAAGTTTTGCATCCCAAGAAATCAGGTTGAATGTGCTTGTTACAGTGGTTTTATTTTATTTTTTCTGCTTTCAGTGCTGCGGCTCAAATCTAGGACCTGAAGCATGCTGGGCCAGCACCCTGCCACTGTGCTATAGTGCCAATTCCTAAAATGCTGCTAGATGATAACTTTTTAGTTATTTATGGGCCTGCCGAGGTGAAATCTGTGCAAGAGCCGACACTTCTCATTGTAAATGGAAAATGAGAATCTGAGTTTGTCAAGAAAGAAACTGCTCATCTCAGATTGTTTAAGGGATTTGTGGAAATTATTCTCCTGGTTGGAGCAGAGCCAGTGAGAAAACTGGGTGTAAGTGGTGATCACATGTTTCTTGTGACACTCGTGATTATTTTCATACTTTTTCCTTTCTCCAATTCTCATATGCAGGCGCTGGTCTTATGAACAAACACCCAGCAGTGACCCTGAAAAAGGAACCATAGCCCCGTCAAGTAGGGCAGTTTGCATAGATGCCTGCAATCCTTCACCCCTAGGCTGCACAGATGACTCCAACCCTTCGCACACATCTCTGTGTCTGTGTCTGTTGTGGCATAGCTCTCCAGTGCCCTCCAGCCCACTCCTTGGACGTTGGGCTCAAACATGTGCCTTGCTTTAGTCAACACAAGGAAGTGACTATAGGCCTGTTCTCAGTGTGACCCGTGAGGGGCCTTTCATGTCTTCCTTTGCTGTCTTTGGTGCCTCTGACATGAGAAGGACGAGTCTAGGCTGACCTGCCGTGGGATGAGCCATACAGGAAGCAGAGCCCCGTGATCCTAGGTGCAGTGACAGCCATTCACCTCCACTCAGGCTGTCCTATCTATGTTGAGCAGTGCTGACAGAGTCAACTCTGCGGACTAGAGAAGTAATTTTAATTTATTGTGAAGAGAAATAAAACAAAATTTCAAAACAAGATCATTGGAGAGTAAGAATGGTTAATACACTGAGTGTTGTTTCCTTCCAATTAGTTACTCTGTGTACAAGTTATCAGCATTTCATTGTTCAAACATTGTTTAATTGTTCAAACATTTAATTAGCACAAACTTTTCAATGAACTGAGAGAAATTAGTAGGATAAATATCTTAACCATCTTGTGTTTATGTAAATTTGTTTCGTTTTGTTTTTCCCTTCGTTTCTCCTTTCCCCCATCCTAGTTCCTCTTTCGTTTTGGACAGCTTCTTCCTATTTTACAATAACTATTGTACATTTCTGATTTCATTTACTCTTTCAGCTTCTCACACTAAGGAGAAAATATGATGTTTGCACATGTGTGTCTGGTTTATTTCACTTAGGATTATGGTCTTCAGTTGCATACATTTGCCTACAAAAGTCTCCAATTTATCCTTCTTTATGGCTGAGTAGTACTCCATCGTATAAAAAGACCACATCTTTTCTATCTATTCATCAGTTCATGTGCATTTGGGTTGTTACCAAGATCTGTTACAGATTGTGCTACTGTAAACATGGGTGCACATATATCACTGTGGTTTTTAATTCTTTTAGGAAGTTACCCAGTAGGGGAACAAGTGGGTTAAATGGGACCTCCAATCCTCGTGTTTTGAGGAATCTCCACATTGAGTGCCACAGCATTTGAACCCCGCTATACTCCCACCAACAGTGGGGAAGGGTTCCTTTTTGCCCCACAGCCTCTCCAGCATTTGTTTCCAGGTGCTTTCTTGATAATAGCCGCTCTTTCTGGAGTGAGATGAATCTCAGTCTTGTTTTAATTTGCAACCGTTAAATGACCAGTAATACGGAACATTTTTTCATATATTCATTTGCTGTTTGTATTTCTTCATGTGAGAAGTGTGTCTTCATCTCAGATGCCCATTTTTGCATTGGATCTTCAAATTTGGGATGTCTGATATTTTAGCGTTGTTTGTATGTTTTCCATAGTAATGTTTTGTCTGAGGAACCAGTGTCAAACCTTTTCTTCCCACATTGTGGGTTGTCTGTTCACTCTGTTAGTGCTTTTTCTGTTTTTGTTTCTTGGTGCTTTTTCTTGTGTACAAAAGTTTTTAATAAGAAATCCCAATTGTTGATTGTTTACAATCTTTCCTGTGCAATCAGGGTTTTATTTATAAAGTCTTTGCCTACACCAGTGTCTTCAAGAATTTTAGCTATTCTATCTTCCAGGAGATTAAATGTTTCTGTTTTAATATTTAGATCTCTAATCCATTTCAAATTAGTGTAGTGGGTGATGAAAGAAATGGGTCGAATTTTAATCTCAGGCATATACAGACCAGTTTTTCTAGCACCATTGATTTTTTAAAAATTTTATTTTAAAGACAAAAGAATGGAGACATATGAACCAGAATAAGCCATAAACAATACAGAAAGTACAAAATTATACAGAATATAGTAGGGAATTATCACTGAATGTTGTATTACATAATGTTATCTTCACATTAGTTAACACAAAAACATTAAAGGAAATACCAAATTATAGAGAAGATAGTAAGGAATTTGCACTGGGTGCTGTATAATATAAAGTTACGTTCACTTCTGTTAATACAAAAACAATTGAGGAAATACAGAATTATAGAGAACACAGAAGGGAATTATCTCTGGATGCTGTCCTACATAATGTTACCTTCATCCTTGTTACTCAGTTACACAGATGATGGCCTATTTGATCATTCAATTTTCTCCTCCCTCATCTCCGTTGCCCTACCACTCAATCAGTCATCTTCCCTGTGATAATAACTGTACTCCTGGGTTTATGTATACCCCTGGACTCTTGCCTTCGGAAGAGATATAGCTGCCTCAGACTATACTATAACATACATGGGTGTATACAAACTGCCATGGTCAGAGGTGGAAAAGCACATATGCTCACAGCGGACCGCCCGCCACTCCGTCTCCGTGCTATGGGTGGGGGTGGGTCCAGTCCGTGAAGTCTAGCACCATTGATTAAAGGGGCTATCTTTCTTTCTTTCTTTTTTTTTGTTTTGAGACAAAGTCTTGCTCTGCAGTTCAGGCTATGCTTCAGCTCACTTTGTAGCCCAGGCTGGCCTCAAACTTGCAACAATCCTCCTGCCTCAGCCTCCTGAGTGCTGGGATTACAGGCTAAAGAGGCTACCTTTCTATCATTGAAAGTGTTTGTCACGTTTGGCAAAGATAAGTTGTCTGAGTACATCTGAAGTTGTTTTGAAGCTGTTTTGCAACTGATACTGATTGATCTTCGGTTCTGTTTTTTTTTGGCAGCACCACAGTGTTTTTATCCCAGTAGCTCTTATATAGTATAACTTCAAGTCAGGGATTGTGATGCCCCCTGCTTTGCCTTTGTTGCCCAGAATTGCCTTTGCCATTGTTGGTCTTTTGTGATTCCAAATGTATTTTAGGATTGTTTTCTCTAATTCTGTGAGATATATTATTGGAATTTTGATGAGAATTGCATTAAATCTGTATAACAGTTTTGGAATTATGGCCATTTTCAGTATATTCGTTCTTCCTACGCAAGAACAAGGGATATCTTTCCTTTTTCTGATATCCTCTTCAATCTCCTTTTTCAAAGTAGAGGTCTTTTATATCCTTTCTTAGATTGATTCCTAGGTATTTCATTTTTTTGGATGCTATTGGGAAGGGTGTTGTCCCCTTCATTTTTCTTTTAGTGAGTTTCTATTCATGTACCAAAAATTTATTAATTTTTGAGTGTTGACTTTGTATTTAGCTGCATTACTGATGACTTCTAGATTTAATAACCAAATTTAGTAGCGTAACTGGATACAAAGTCAACACCCAAAAATGAATTGCCTCCCTGTAGATGAAGAACAATGTCAGTGAGAGAGAAATTATGGAGACAACTCCTTTCACAATAGCATCGAAAAAACGCTTATTAAATCTAGCAGGGTTTAGTGGAGTTTTGGGTTCTTGCATCTAGAGTTTCATGTCATCTGCAAATAATAATTTTTCTCTCTCTCTCTCTCTCTCTCTCTCTCTCTCTCTCTTTCTCTCTCTCTCTCTTTGTTTCTTTCCATACCAGGACATTACACTTGACAAGCAGATGCTGTGCCACAGAGCACTATCCTCTGATGCAGACCACTATGAAGCAGCTCTGAGCAGGGCTTAATATTAACCAATTTTTTTCATGTTTACATGTGAGTTTGCCGAAGGCCTAGGCCCTTGATTGGAGATGGGCAGCAGACTCAGTAAGTAAGCCTCTATGAGTCACTGGTCCCCACTGAGGCCCGAATTGGCCTGTGAAGTTTGGACACCTCAAAGGACAAGATAAGGCCACAGCTGAGGACATTTGGCTCCAACCACAATGGACTAAAGGTGACTGTAGCTGCAGACTTCTCACTCCTAATGTGAAAGCCTCCACGGAGATAACATAGTTGTCCTAAATTAACATAATGTATTACCCGGAAGAGTCCTTAGAGGGATCCCCAGGTCCTGCCCAGATTCCTGCATTTTCTTTACTATGTCTTTTGTTTGAAAACCAATTACATACAGGCCCTTCCAGGAAAGTTCTTTGTCTTAACCCAGAGAATCTTGAATTCTGTGAGAGGGTTGGATCCTCCTGGAGCCCTACAATCATTTTAATTGTCTCATTTATTTAAGCCTTGCAAGGTTGTAGGCCTAATCAGCACCTAATAACTAAGAGTTATTAAAATGATAATGCCCAGCCCTCTTTCTCTTGTCTAACTGCTCTGGTTAAAGTTTCCAGGACTATGTTGAATAAGAGTGGATCCAGTGAACATTGTTCTCTTCCTGATTTTAGAGTGAAAGCTTTCCCGTTTTGTCCTTTTTTATTTTTTTGTAGTACTGGAAATAGAACTCACAACCTCGCACTTGCGAGGCATGTGTTCTGCCACTGAGCTACATCCCTGGTCCCAGTTTTTGTCCATTTAGTATAATGTGTCTGTTGGTTTGTAATAGGTGGCTTTTATCAGATTGGGATAAAGACCATCTATTCCAATTTTCTGTAGCATGCTTTTTTTTTCTTTTAACCATGAATGGGTGCTCAAATTTGTCAAACGATTTTTCTGCATGTATTTAGATGACCGTATGATTATTGTCGTTGGCTCTGATAATATGGTTTATTACATTTAGTTATGTACATATGTTGAACCATCTGTGCATCCCTGGGATGAAGCAAACTTGGTCATGGTATATAATCTTCTTGATGATTTTCTGCATTCTGTTTTCAGTATCTTATACGGGATTTTTCCCTCTATGTTCATTAGGGAAATAGGTCTGTAGTTCTCTTTCTTAGTTGGGTCCTTCTCTGGTTTTGGTATCAGGTTTTGCTTCCAGGAATGAATTTGAGAGTATTGCTTCCCTTTCCATTTCATTAAAAAGTTTAAGAAGTAGTAGTTAGGTGTTCTCTAAATTTCATGTTGAACTAAGCAGTGAATCTGTCAGAGCCTGGGCTATTCTTTTTGGAAGGTTTTTAATCACATCTTGGATTACATTCATTGCTATTGGTTTATTCAGGATTTTTATATCTTCTTGACTTAGCTTTGGTAATTCATATGTATCTAGGAACCTGTTCATTTCTTCTGCATTTTCCATCTTTTTAGAAGACAAGTCTTTAAAATAGATTTGGATGCTTTTCTGAATTTCTGCAGGGTCCATTGTGATTTCACCCTTTTCATTCATAATTGCATGGCTTGGAGTCTTTTCTTTCCTCTTATTGATAAGGTTGGATAAAGGTTTGTCCATTTTCTTTTATCTTTCCAAGAACCATGTCCTTAAGTCATTGTTTGTTTGTATTATTTTCTTAGTCTCCAAGTCATTAATTGCTGCTCTGATCTTTATGATTTCCCTTCTTGTACAAACTTGTGGTTGAGCCTGCTCTTCTCTTTCTAGAAGTTTGACATTTACCATTAAGTTCTTTATTTGCACTTGCTCTGTTTTCCTGACATGTAGTCCTGCTATAAATCTGCCACTTAGGACTACTTTCTTTGTGTCTCATAAGTGCCCGTATGGTGTACTGGTGTTGTCAATTAATTGTAGAAAGTGTCTATTTTAATTTCATCTGTGACCCATTGGTTGTTCAGTAGGGTGCCTTTGAAGTTCTTGTGGCTTCATTTGACATTGATTTCCAATTTCATTGCACTGTGTGCTGACAATATGCATGGGATAATTTCAATTCCTTTGAATTTACTTAAATTCATTCTAGGAGCTAGTATGTGGTCAATTTTGGAGAACATCATATGTACAGCTGAGAATAATGTATATTCTGATGTTGTGGGGTGGAATAGTCTTAGACATGTACTAAGTACATTTGTTCAAAAATTTGGTTCAGTTCTAATATTTCATTGTTGATTTTTTATCTAGCTGATCTGTCTTTTTTTGACAGTTGAGTATTGCATTTCCCAAACACAAGTATATAAGTGCGTAGCTGACTTATGTGTGTGTGTGTATATCTATCTATGTATCTCTCTGTCTCTGTCTCTCTCTCTCTATATATATATGTATATATAATTTTTTGGATTTTTTGTTTGTATTGGTGCTGGCAACCAAATTTAGGACCTTCCACTTGCCAGGCAGGTATTGTGCCACTGAGGTATATCACTGGCTGTAATATTTGTTTTATATAGTTGGATGTGCTGGTATTTGTTCCATATATATTGGTAATTGTCATATATGGTAATTGTCATCCCTTCCTCTTGGATTGTTCCCTTTGCCAGGTTGTAGTGACCTTCTTTATCTATCTTCATCCACTTTGCCTTAAAATTCACCTTTTGTGCAAATAGTATAGCTACTTCTGTTATTTTCTGAGTTCCTGTCACATGGAGTATTGTTTTCCTCCTTTTGCCTTTCAGTCTATGAATTTATTTTTGCATTACATGTGTTTCTCATATACAGCATATTGTTGGTCTTGGTTTTTGATCCATTCTGCTAGTCTGCACTTTTTGATTGGTGAATTAAGACCATTAGCAAGGATGGTTATATCTAATATGTATTGACTTTGTCATGTTATTTTCCTCGTGTTGGCCTGCCTTCTTCCCTCACAGTGCTTAATTTTTTGCCTTGCCAGGTGGAGTCCTTCTGTCGGGGTTCATGGAGTTGTAGTCATCATCTCTTCCTAGAATGTCCTTCAAAACATTTTGGAGTACCAGTTTTGTGACCATACATTTTCTCAGATGTTTATTGTCATAGAAGTATCTCATTTCTCCATCAGTTTTGAAACATAGTTTTATGGGGTACATCAATTTGTGTTGAAGGTTGTTTTCCTTTAGAACTTGATGTAATTCATTCCAAGCTGTCCTTTCTTGAGGGTTTATCCTGAAGATCAGCTGAGATTCTGATGGGCTTTCCTTTACAGGTGATTTGTTTCATTTCCCCAAACTGCTTTTAAGATTCTACTCCTGTGTTCAATTTCTGAAATCTTGAGTATGTTATGCCTGGTTGTACATTCTTTTGATCATGGCTAATTGGACTTGTATATGCCTCACTTAGATGCCTGTCAAATTCTTTTTCTCTACCAGGGAAGTTTTCTTCCATGACATCTGAGATCAGCTTTTTTTTTTCTTCGTCTTTTTCAGACAGTACCTCCCTATCCAGTTAAGGCTGGCCCTGAGTTCACTGTGCAACCCGGGCTGATTTTGAACTTACAACCATTCTCCTGCCTCAGCTTCCTGAGTGCTGGGATTACAGGCAATTGTCTTCATGCCCCGCTCTGTGATCAGTTTTTTTTTATATATCATTTGTGCTATGTCCTGCTTTTTTATTGATTCCCATCAATCTTTCTTCTTCTTTACCTCATCTAGCAGTTATTGGATTAATTTCTTATGGTCCCTTAGTAAGGAATCTTTCTTTTCCTGATCACTATCTGCAAACCTGTCTTATCTACCTGAGATCATGTCTTCACATTGGCTTAATCTGGTGCAGATACATTCAATGGAATTTTTATTCTCCTAGATATGTGCTTGAATTGGCCTTATGGGTTGTATTTCTTTCCTATGCTAAGCATTCATGCCATGCATAATTTTCTTAGCTCCATTCTGTTTTTTCTGTAGTTCTGCTCTAGAGTCACTGAGCATGATTTTCATTGTAGACACCATCTCTGCAGTTATCTGAGAAATTATTTCTGATTTGATTTTTTCTAGAGCTTCATTGAATTGTGTTATTGTTACCACTTCAGAGAGGCCAGGGGGATAGCTTTCAGGCTGTCCCATCTCATTGCCCTGTGAATTTCTTTTGGTGAACTGGATGTGTGGGGTTGAGTCTTGTTTAAGTGTCTCCTCATTTTCTTTTTTTAGTTTAATTCCTGGGGTGATGTTTGTAAGTTTTCTATGGTGGGGTTATTTATTGGTAGGATTTTTGGTAGGTTTTTGGGTTTTGAGTCTGTTGCAAGATGCTATCATTTCAACGTGTTGGGGACGAGAAATTCTTGTCTGTTTGGCCCAGCCCTACTTCTTTGGTAATGTGCCGCAGTATTTTGTATGACCCTTAGTCAGTCTCAGACTTGGAATACCAGGAAGAATAGCAATTGATAACAATTATGCCACTTTTGGCCAAAGTGGTTGTATCAGCAGTAACAGTAGTAACAATCACCATGTGAAAATGAAAAGCGGAGGTATCCAATAATTTGCCACCTTTAATCATATGAAGTAGTTTTGTAGTTATATAACAATATGTAAAACAGAACAGAAAATTATATGCACTATATAACTCATTAGTATGCCAAGTTTCCCCTCACAGGTTCAAACTTAAAAAGAATTAGGGGCAAAATGGAGAGATGTGGAAGAGAGGAGGAGATTAAAAGTAAATCTTGAGGAATAAGGAGGATCATGCTAAATGTGGAAAACTGGTAGAGAAGACTAGCGGGAAAGTGAAATGGAACAGGTAAAAACAGAATTGAGCAGCACAAGCACAAAGAGGCTAGAAACCACATTCCAAACACAATATCTGATCAAAACACAACTATTCATATAAAAGGAAAACCACAAGAAGCACAACAACAAAAAACAAATGAGAGAAAGGGGAAATAATTCCACCTACGGGTTTGTCTCTGCTGTCACGGGTCAATAATGTGTGGAGAGATAGTCCTGATCCATGTAGATATATCTCAGGAAGGCAGCAGTAGCTTTTTGGTGGGGTAGTGGGTAATGTCAGAGAGCCTGCACCTTTTGGCAGAGACCAGATTTATTGGGCTTGCAGCCATCAGCACACCTTCTAAGGACCGGAGTCCAGCGAGGAGCCGCTAGATGGAAGAAACAGCTGCTCTGAGTTCTGAGCTCAGCTGCCCAATCTCCAAGTTGGCTCCTGGCAATTCACCCTTTCACTTGGGACAACTAAACCCTCAGCACTCACCAACAGCTAGTGCAATCCTTTATGTCTACTGTTCACCCCCACTGCTGCATCTATGTGGAGGCCTCTGGGGTCTCCAGTAGTCACCGTGTGTCTACAGGGTTGAATTGCTCTGCTAAAGCAATGAATCTAGGCTCAGAGAGTAGCTACCTCCTTCCGCATCATTGGAGTTTCTTATTTCACCCCTTCCATGGGCTTCAATTCACACCTCAGATCCTTCCTGGGTCCCTCCTTCTTGTCTTCCTCACAATGTTATATTCCAGCATTCAATTGGCAACACTCAGACAGGCTTTTTATCTGCTTCTTACCACTCCATAATCTTGGTCTTGATTTTATTATGAAACTTCTATTAAAATCAAGAAATATTTTTAGTTAAACATTTACTTTTGAATATTGATGTTGAGAAATATTCAAGAAATGTTCTGGAGAGCAGCGAAAGCTGGAGATGGCTCACACATGCAGGGCAAGACAAGGCTAGCCCTGATTAAAGGGAAATGTATGCACCATATAAAAGAATAACATTCTTAAATTCTTTAGACATTACCATCTATCTTCTACTAGAACCTAGTATACAAATCCAGTACAATTTCAACCAGTCTAATATTCACAGGAATTAGTAGATCAATTACCCATGCAGGGCTGGAGCAAGACCAGTCCTTATAACACAGAACATCCAAGGTGAGCCATGTAAAAGTGCTGTTCCATCCCCAAGAACATGAGGCACCTGACATGAGCCAGATAAACAAGTTGCTAAGCAGAAGGGTGATGTGAACTTCAGCTGACTTTATCTTCCTGGGCATACAAACAAGTGTGCTCCTGTTGTTGGGTTACTCTTTTTCTCCCACCAGGAAAGAAGGCTCCACCTGACCTCAGCTTTGTGCCTTCTGATTCCTGTCTTCCTTTCTTCATCCTCCACCATCACCTCCCTTGGAATATCAAAAGCCACACTAGATGCAACGTACTGGCCCCTGAACAGGGACCTGGGTCAGGAGAAAACTTGTCATGTACCAAGTGAGAACACAGTTCTGGCTGCACGTGTGAACTAGACAGGCTCAGGAGAGCAAAAAGCAAAACAAGCTCATGAGAAGCACAGGGGAGAGTGGTGCATTGATATTTTCAATATTGGTTTCGTGAGGTGTAAAACATGGGGCAAACAGGTTATCAAGAGTAACAGAGGTATATACAAATGCTTGTGGTATTATTGATTCCCTTATTTACTTTTTGGTTGTGAACCTGGATCAAGGAGTTACTTGATGATTGTATTCCCGTTGAGATGACCAGAGAGGATTTGGCTCAGGGCACTTGTTTTAAACTAAGTCTTGTGCAGATAAAGGGTAGTGGAACAACAACCCTGTACTCTGGAGGGAATTTTGAGCCCACTACTCTTGTTCAATCAGATAAGGAAGGAGCTGTGGGGGCAAAGAAGTCTGTTTCTTCCTAAAGGAGTGTTTCACTGTGACTTTCATTTCACTGCTGACCAAAGTAAAACTGACCTCTTTAATTGTGCAAGAAGCAACTTCTACTTCTTCAGTTCAGAAAAAATTTGTTGCATCATGCACGGTCTTCCCTCCCTCATAGAACAGAGTCATCCTGTCTTTGACCTTTGCAATTGATGCTGAAAGAGGCCAAGGGGACAGGAGAATCTTTCCAGGGATTTCAATATGTCTGCCTTGTTGCTGAACTCCACAATTCCAATAATGCAGGACAAGTTGTACTGCTTCACGAAGCTGTATCCTTTAAGACCTTAAAAGAACTAAAATAAGCAACCACTGTGTATAGCCCACAATCCCATTTACCTTGGCTTTTAGAGAGCTCCTAGGACAACAGTTTATGGTCTCAAATGATTGGAAAGGAATAGCTAAAGCATGTTAAATCTGGGAGATTATTAATTGTGGAAGGGAAAAATTTTCAAATTGTGTGGGGATTAGACCACTTGTAATGACATTCCAAACATGGCCATTATAAAAAAATATGTCAACCATAGAAGGTGCCTTTGCTCCATAAATAATCAATTTACTTCTGAATTGTAATTGTATGAAGAAATTAAAATAGTCTCCACAAGTACTTTGGCGGAACATCCTTCAAAGTGTAGACATCTTTGATTTGACCTCTGTTGACCAGTATCCTAGTGAAACTTTTCAGGATTTTGTGGCATGCTTGTTGCAGGCTAGTGGGAAGATTGTCAATGGGAGCTGCTGGCGAGATAACCATTCAACAATTGGCATTTGAAAATGTGAATAAATGATATAAAGAGGCTTTATGGCCCCCAGAAAATGGTCTATACTATATGAGATGTTTCGGATTTGTGCAGACATTGGCCCCTCATATGTACAAGTGGCTGCCTTGGCAGCAGCTCTCAGTCAGGCTATTCACGCACAACTAGAAGAAAATACAGGAACAGGGTTACTTGTTTCAGCTGTGGAGTGGGGAGACCTCTTCCCCAAACTTGCTCTGCTGCACCCTTAAGTGCAACTCAGCCATTATCTCTCCCCTCCCTTCTCAACACCTTCTAGTATCCATCCATTGTGTAGATGAGGAATCATCAGGAAACTGAGTGTAGATCCAAAACTGATGTGGAGGGCCTACCTGTTCCAGGAAACTTCCAGTGGGGTCTGCCCCAGCCCTTTCAGATAGTGGAGGCATTTTGCCCAATTCCTCCCCAGCGCTACTCTCCACTGCCAAGCACATTTCTCAGCTCTGTCAAGCAGCAAAAGATAGGAGAGACTTGGACCTCAGTCCCTCCTTCAGATTTACACTAACTCTGAAATGGGGCTCAAAGCTATTCGTACTGGAGTTTACGGATCTTTGCCTCAAGGAACAATAACTCTTACCACGACTCATCCAGTCTGGATGTTCCTGCATAAAATTGGTGAGGAGATGAAGGAAAGAAGAGATGAAAACAGGATGAAAGCTGCGGTCAGTTGGAGCCTTCTTTCCAGGTGGGAGAAGAGGAAGTGAAAAACCACAGTAGGGGTGTTGATGTTTCGTATTGCAAAGTTCCTGTAAGACACAAGATTGCCTAGCTACTAATGACTGAAATTGTCTCAGGAAGAGGTTTTTCTCTTTTTTTTTTTTTTTTTCTTTTTGCGGTACTGGGGATCGAACTCAGGACCCTGCGCTTGCTAGGCAAGCGCTTATTCCACTGAGCTATATCCCCAGCCCGAGGTTTTTCTCAGTAGCAGGGAATTTTCAGCTTGTCCCACTCCCTGTATGGACTCCTGGTAGGCTATAGAGTCTTACTTTAAAAGGTCTGTATGTTTTGCTTGGTTTCAGTGAAGCTGATTATACAGGGGAGATCCAAGTTATGGTTCAAACTATTCAATACAGTGTTCAAGTCACTCCATACTCTTGTATCTCTCAACTGGTTATTCTTCTTTTGTCAAAAATTGGAAAATTTATAAATAAGGAAATAAGATCCAAGCATTTTGGGTCCTCTGATCCTTACAAGATTCCACAGATTAAATAAGATCTCTTAGATAGAATTGATTATTGAAGAAAAAACATTCAAAGGGCTTTTAGACACAGGTACAGAAGTTTCTATTATTGCCCATTGCACTGGTCCTCTGGACACAGCAATTCCTGATCTACAGAGGGTGGGCAATGTTTCCTACCCTAGTAGAAGTGGTAAATGGTTAACTTGTGGGTATGCAGAAGGTCATTTTGGACATTTCTCACCTTATGTCCTTTCCCATATACCAGTCAGTTTATGGGGCCATGATATATTACAACTACACATTGCAAGTATAAATCAGAAAAAGGGATTTGGGAGATCAGTCACATGTGCAGGGCTAAAGCAAGGCCAGCCCCAAGAACACGCAACACCCAAGGTGAGATGCATAAACATGCTTTTCCAGCCTCCAGAACAGGAGGTGTCTGAGGGGAGCCAGACAAACAAGTTGTTAGGCAGAGAGGTTTCAACTGACGTTAAGCTTCCGCGTGTATAAATGTATGTGCTGCAGTCGTTGGGTGGCTCTGTGTCTCCCACCAGGGGAGGAGGATCCACCTGCCCTCAGCTTTCTGTGCTCGGACTTGTCTCCCTTCTTTGTTGCTCACCGTCCTCTCCCTGGAGATTCTGAGAGTTGCACTGGATGCAGCAATTATGGGTTTCATTTTTATAGGGTAATGACATTTATTAAGTACACATGCATATATACGTATGCAGAAATAAAAGGTAAGAATGTTTACCATTCAATACTGTAGTATATACCACATATATAAAATTCTCAATGGCCAGAATACAATGCCTACTTTAAGCATCAACAGCTAGGAGGTAGAATAACATATGACTTCGAATTTTGTTTTCTTTTTACTTTTTTTGTGTCTTTTGAAACAGGGTCTCAGTGTGCAGTTCAGACTGGCCTTAAACTCACTTTGTGGGCCATGCTGGCTTTGAACTCACAGCTATCCTCCTGTCTCAGCCTCTTGAGTGCTGGGATTGTAGATGTGGGCCTCCATGCCCGCCCTTTTTTTTTCCTATTTTCATTATGTTCATTGGTACAATTTACATACAGATAATGATCATATTCATCATACACAGATTTTACCTGTATATGATGCATCTTAATTCTCTTTTTTATTCCCAGTCTCTTCCCTTGCTCCAGCCCCTCTCCCCTCCCTATTTCCCAAGACTTGTTTCCACTTTACATTTCTTTTATCGGTTTTATTTCTTTCCCCTCCTTTCCTGCTCCTCTCCATGACCTTTGGTTCACTCTTTCATTTTTCTTTTTCTTATTTATTGAGACAGGGTCTCAGAATGTAGTTCAGGCCAACCTTAAACTCACAATGTGGCCCAGCCTCGTCTCAGACTTGACGCGGTCCTCCTCTTCCAGCCTCCCAGGTGCTGGAGTGACAGGCATGAACCACTACACCGGGCACATATATCACTTCATACTTAGAAAAAACTACAACTTTTAAGACCCGTGGTTACATGCGGTGCAATTATCCATAAAAAAATAAATAATTTGTTGCAAACTTTCCCACAACACAATTCATGATCTTATCTCAAAGCCAAGAGTTTTAAACTACACATAAGCATAATGGAAAATAAAAGCAGAATATACTGATATGGAATTTTTTTATTATAAAAAAATTTAAAGTAGGTCTTATTACTTCACAAAATGTGGCTCCAAGAATGCCTTTTTTGTGTGTAGGTTTTAAATTTTTGTATCTCCTGCTTGCAGTGCCTGCATAAACTAAGCCCAAAGCCGGCGCTGCGCTGATGCTTTGGGAGTAAAGCCCCATCAGCCCGCGAGCGTAATAAGATTGGCTGCCTCCCTACTTCCTGATGCAGAGCGTTTTACAATTGGTTCGGTCCTGGGCTCTACAAAACTTCAGGCTGGCCTTGAACTCACTATGTTGCCCAGGCTGGTTTTGAACTCTCAGCCATCCTTCTGCCTCAGGTTCCCAGTGAGGGGTTTACAGATGTGCACCACCACACCTGGCATTCTTATTCTTGTTCAGAATAAGAGTTGTTTTAGTCAAGCAGAAAAGAGTTTAAGTTTACATGATCTTAGCATCTTTTCATAAAAACTGCATCTCACTCACTCAAATCTGAGGTTGTAACCTCCTGGAATCCTCTTCTATGCCTTCCCCAGTCTGTGGTAAACTAAGTTACAGAGATGTACCTATACAAGCCAAAGAAATTCACTGGAAACTTGTGGTGCCACCGCTGAACAGAGATTCCAATTCAGCATTGACAGCTCAAATATGCAGGTGAAAATCACCAAAGTGAAACAGTCAGCTTCACTTAACCTGCTTATGATGTCCATCTCCACTTTTCCTTGGAGGGAGGAGCCCAGGTCAAGCATTGCACAGAAGGGAAATATCGTATTAGGGGGACAATGAGGTTTCTCAGAAGAATGAAAATTTGAGCTCAGACCTGGCAGGGGTGAGACCCCATAATGATGAAGAGGGAGTGTTCCACACGGAAGGAAATTTCAGTTCTCAGATCCAGGAGTCGGGGAAGTGAGTTCCCAGTCCCTTTTTGTCCCTAAACAACTGATGGACTGGGGGCGAAGACAGACCAGCCTGCTAGGTGAGATGGAGCCCTCCAACTGCCTACAGACAGAGACACGCCCAGCCTGGCAGGTATCCCATGCAAGGCTGGCTCCTGTAAGTGGATGAGGGTGAAGAGGTGACAGGAAGAGGTATGCTTATCCTTGCAAAGGCTCTGACAGCAGGAAATGCACTTGGTCCCTATCCTTTATGCCTGAAACCACTTTTCTAAAGTGAGGGCTCTATGAGCTGGGGCTGCTGGTGTCATTATGTCCCCACCTGGAAGACTGGGGTGGACTAGACAGACCCTGCCTAGGACAGTACAGAGGGCTAAATGCCCTGGGCCAAATGTCACCTCCACACAATGGCCACAGAATGTCCTTTGCTCTAGCCCAGCCAGGGAGCTCTGACTCACTCTGACACAAGCACATTGGCTGGGTGTGCGGTTGAATAATGAAGATGCTTTTGGGTTGTTGGAAAGGAAGTATTGGATTGTTAAGCGTGTTGGGATGTTGAGGCCTCCAGAATGATCAGGCCCCTGGGTTGACCTGAGCCAGGACTCTCAGAGCAGTGCTGTGTTCTTGCCCGGAATTCTGCCTTCCCCATTGTCAGTAAAGCCTGCCTCTCCACAACTGCAAATCTGGGCCACTCTTCCTGAGGAGGCCTGGTGCGTGTTAGTGGAAAGGGAGGGTGGAGACCAGCAGCTGCCACTCCACATTCAAGATACACCATGGCCCCAGCAGGGAGGCGAGGAAAGTGACACTGGCCCCCAGCCAGAAGGGTCTTTCCCCTCAGACTCAGCCTGTCCAGCCATGGCCAACCTGTCTGATCATCTCACCTTTGGGCATCCACAAGGCTCAGCAGGCTGGGCGCGGCCTCCCTCCCAGGTCCATGTTGGAAGGCTGAGGTCGCCATGCAGAGAAGGAGTGGGGTCACCATAGACATCAGGGTCATGAGTGGAGGGTGAGCTCTCCTGCCCCCTGCCTGGGTTCCAATCCCACCTCTAGGTGTGTGATTTTGGTCAAAGCCCCTCTCTGTGCCTCAGTTGCCTCATCTATGCTAACAGCACCTATCTCAGAGGATAGCTGTAGGAGTGAGAAGCTCATGTCAAATGCTGAAGTGCCCAGTCCAGAAGTGCTCCATCAAAGTGAATGATCCTGCCTGCCAAGGAATCAGCCACGGGGTGAGACAGCGGACCAAGCAGACGTCAGCAGAGAAGGTGCTTTCCTACCTCCCCTGCCGATGGCTTTTTTCTGCCTGGTCTGACTTTCCTCACTGTGTCCCTCCCAGCTCAGCCCGTGATCACAGGCGCTGTGGCAGTGGACAGCTGTCACCCGAGTCCTTGTCTCCACCTGGCCCCTGCAGGCCAACTGCATGCAGCAGGCAGAGCGGCCTTAGAAGAGCTGGGACCCTTTCCTCCCATGCGCTCCCTTTGGTGTCCCCCACCTGCTGGGTCCAAGGTGGACTTGTTAGGAGCCCCTTCAGGCCCTGCCTGCTGGCCTAGCCTGGCCCTCCCATGTGCTTTCTCAGCTCTGTATGCACCCACCGCCCACTTCCTGACTCCTCACCGCCCTCTCTTCGCTCACAATATTGAGCCTCCCACCTGGGAGCCTTTGCTTGTTATTCCGGCTGCCTGGACAGTCCAGGCCCCATATCTGCTGACGTCTGTAAAAGTCGAGGGTAAATCAGGCCTCCTGTAAGCCCTCCCTGCGGTATCCGGGGAGAGATGGCCCCTTCCCTGTTCTGTGCTGTTGGGGTTCTCCTCTACCTGTGTCAAAGGGTCCCTCTTCCTATCCTCAGGTTCACGGCCCCCTGAGGTTTAGGACTGGGTCTGACCAAGCACTGAACCTGGGACAGTAGGTGCAGATCCCACCAGTGGTGGTGGGGGGATAATGTACTTTGTTTTTTCCTTCTTTCTTCCTTTCTTTCTTTTTTTTTTTTTTTGTTTTTTGTTTTTCTTCGGAACTGGGGATTGAACTCAGGACCTTGCGCTCGCCAGACAGGCACTTATTCTACTGAGTTGGGCGGATATGTACAAGATCCTAACTGAGATGACTGTGGCAGTGAAGCCTGCAATGTTCTTTGGCCAATCAGTGAGTCTGTCTCAGGCTGCTCCAGAGAAAAAGCCAAGGGGTCAGGAAGCTGCGGCTGCTGGTCTGAGTTCCAGGCTGCCCCCTGCCGGCCCACAGTCTCCAGCATTGATTCCTCTCCTGCTGACTCAACTCCTGCTGGAGTTGGGGTGGAGAGTTGAAGAGCTGTTCAAAGTTAGCCCCTGGTTCTGGGCACCTGGCTTGTTGGACTAAGCTTGACTGTCCCTAAAGCCACACAGAGATCCAGTGTTGCTGATCAGGGCCCTCCAGCGTAAACATCTTTGGAGTCCATCCAGAATAAACTTCCTTCAACCCTGGAGGACTTTCTGTGGCCCTTGACAGGCTGAAGGCTGTGGAACTAAAGGTTTAGAGCCACCTGCTGGACACAGAGAAGAAATACACGATTGGGGTAGCAGGACCTGAAATTTCTACTGGCTGTAAGGGCTACTCCCAGCTTAAGGCTCAGCTAGGAAGAGCTGTTAAGTGCCGAGCTTGAGAGTTGGATGGAACACAGGCTGCTTGTCCCTAGCAAACAAGAGCAAAAGTATGACTCAGGAAACCCCAGGGTCCCCCTGAGTTTCCAGACTCGGGACCGGTAGCAGGCTGTGTTAAATGACTTTTAGATCATGTCCAAAATACCACGGAGTCAGATGGACCTCCCTTGCGCTTTCTCTGGCTCAGGGACATGATGAACCCTCCATTTTCCCCCTTCTCACAAGGACCAGGGCCTTTGCTTCTCAGTGACTGACAGTACAATCTGGTGGGGGGCACTTCTTCCACATCTGTCACTAACTCATACTAAATAGTGTGAAGTGTCCTGGCCTGTCCTGTGTGAGGAAGCCAGGCTACCTCTTCTGAATGGTCAACTACTTGCTCCTTTGGGAAAATCATCCCCCTCAGCCATACTGGAAAAGTTCACAGATCTGATGCCTCTGCACTGGCATCTTCAGCCCCCCTCAGCCCCTCACACGCACCTCAGGCCTTTCTGTTGCTCACCCAGATCTCCCTGCAGCTCACACCCTGTCAGGTCTGCCCTTCACTTGACTGCTCCCGAAAATCTTTTTCCTGGAGACAGCTTTCCCTGAGAGCCTGCTGTCCCTGGCGGGGAGGATCCTGGCTCCTCATAGCTATCAGGATGCTGAGGCCTCTGAGCTTGCCCCAGGCCGACCCATGAGACAGTTCCGATTGAACCAAGACATAGAGATGACTTGGAGAAAAAACACAAGAATTCGGTGCAGCAAAGTCAGGCTGTCCCCAGGCTGGGGCAACTCTGAACAACTCCATATATACTGTGGGTTGGAAGGAGGTGGGGAAAGGAAAACAGTGGGACTAAGCACAGGCTGGGACCAGAAGTGGGGTTTGCTGGTTACTGCACTGGAGTCGAGATTATTTTAGCTTCTCTGCCAGGCCCAGGCATTTGGGGCTTTCAAGATCCTCACGGGAAGGGAAGTGGGTGCTTCCTACACTTCATTTAATTCTGCTAAGGGCAAGAGCAGCTTTGCAGTGACCTGAAGGGTGGGCTGCCCAGACCAGCCACCTGGGTTCCCACACACGAACTCCTGCCTTTCCCAGATCACCACGTCTTCCAAGGCTTGATGTTAAAGTGTGGAACACATGATAGAAAATGCACCTGTGACTGCAGGATTTATTCCCTTCACTGGGAAACAGCGCAGGGTAGAGGGGAGCAGCACAGCTCGGCACCAGCCAGCATCTTCCCTCTGTCACAGCTCAAGTCACCCCTTTTCCACCAGCGCTGCCCCTCTCCATCAGGAAATCTCAGGCTTCGCAGCCTGAGCATGTCCCAAACTCCTCCTCATGAAGCCGTCAATAGCCCTGGTGAAGCAAAGAAATCTTTGTGTAGCTCTGTTTCATGTTATTCTCTATTGCATTGGCAATAGCACTATTGTGACTACAAGGTTAGCTTCCCCAAGACCCAGAGGGAAGTGTGAGCATGATGCAAGAAAGGCAGGGTAGGGGCTCGCAGTGGTGGCCTAAACTGAAACTTGCAACGCTATTGCCTCAGCTTCCAGAGTGCTGGCGGTGGGTCACAGGTGTGTGTGCACCCTCGCAGCTCAGGATGGAATTATTGGGAGAGGAATAGATACATACACCAATGGAACAGAGGAGAGAACATGGAAATTGATTTTGATTTTTTTTTTTTTTTTTGGTTCTGCAACTCAAACTCAGGACCTTGCATTTGCCAGGCAGGTGATTGTGCCACTGAGCTACATCCCCGGCTCCAGGATATAATTTTTTCCACAATTTAACATGAATAACTCATTTCCAATTGCACAGTATAAAAGAAAAAAATACTTCAATATTAAAATGGGTAATTTTCAAAATTTGTCCTAAAATTGATAATAAAAAATAAAAGAACTGATGTCCAGGGCACCAAGGAGTGCAGGGCTCCAAGGACAGCACTGAGCGGAGGCGACAAACAGCAAGCGGCGTGGGTTTGGGAGAAGCAAAGGCTCACTCTTCATTAGCAGACTGATGTGGGAAGACTTAGGGGTGAGCCTCCCCGCTGGCGGGGACCAGGCTCCCCACAAATACTTATTTAGCTCTTAGCCCTTAGTTAACCCTTTGTACAGTTTAATTCTGAGTTGCAAAGATTTCTGCCCATCTGGGCACCTGGCTTGTTGGACTAAGCTTGACTGTCTCTAAAACCACACAGAGAGCCATTGTTGCTGATCAGGGCCCTCCGGCATAGACATCTTTGGACTCCACCCAGAAGAAACTTCCTTCAACCCTGGGGAACTTTCTGTGGCCTGTGACAGGCTGAATGCTGTGGAACTAAAGGCTTAGAGTCACGTGCTGGAATTTTAACTTCTTCCAAGAACTGTTGTCACGTGCCTACCTAGACACAGCCTCTTCTGGAGCCCTGCTTTCAGGTCCAGAGGGTTTTGTCTCTGAGGCCATCCTCTACTAAGAACAAAGCTGTCTGGAAGGAAAATGTCATCAAGATTTCAGACACTGTCAGGAGCCAAGCTTAAGATTATTGTTTTTTCCAATCAGGTCTGGCATTTACATGCAGACAGATATGTGCTACATCCACAATTATAATCTTTCAGCAACAGGATGACTGAAATATAAACAGGTACCCAGACAGCATTTACTGCACAGACTATCCCTTTACAGTTAACTATCCCATGCCTCCTTCTGCAGAAAGCCGAAGGCATCTCCCTCCCCGAGCTGCACACCAGCAACCTTATGGAGAAACAGAGTTAGAGCTATTAGGGCGGAGCCAGAGAAGTAGGTCATGGTCTTCCCAGTTGCTCTGGCCTTCCAGGTGGGGACAGAAGGTGAGAAGCAGCCCCAGCCCACGGAGCCCTCTCTGCAGAAGCCTGGTGTGAGGCATGAAGGATGGGGAAGCAGGGGCATTTCCTGGTCTTAGAGCCTTGGCAGGGGTCAGCAAAGCCTCCTCGTGTCCCCTTCTCCCCCTCACCCACTGACCTGAGCCGGGCCTGTACGAGATGCCCTGCCAGCCTAAGTCTGTCCCTGCCTGTGTGCCAGCTGCATGGTTCCATCTCATTGTTCCTGGCATAGGTATTATTCGTACACATGTGGGTGATCTGTGATGATTTGCTTGAGCTTGTGAAATTATCCCAGAGAAGTATATCTGATTACACCATAGCCAACTGTGTATAAAGGAATGTTCATACAGCTTTAAAATACTAAGTAGGAGGTACGATCCAAAATAGATTAGAGGCAGACCTTGGAGTGGCAGCCTGCCTTCTGCCATCGTCTTGATTCAGACGTGATTCCTGGAAACTTTCCATCAACTCTCTGGATATACTTGCGCTTAAGGCAGGGATTCTGCTGCCAGTGCAGTTGTGGCCTGAGACATGCACTCCACCAGCTACCTGGGGATCCCAAACCTGGTGGCCCACCGCCCGCTGCCATCTTGGGATAAACCTATCATCCAGGAAAACTGGGATCCCTAGAGAACTTCGGTGAGCTGCCCAGGAAGTGCAAGGCTCAGCATTTTGCCTCTGAGAAAATGACAAAATGAAGGAGCAAAATGAAATCTCAGACCTCAATCCCACCTAGAACAAGCCCAGGAGACATCAGCACAGGAGAATGTGGAAGTCACACATCTGAAGTCCCTGAAATGATCATAACTGAAGTAAAGAAATAAGTCCATCGGGCCATAGAAGAAATCAAATCAGAAATAATCTTCAGGTAAAAAAAGAAATGACAACAATAAAGAAAGAACTGCTCAACACATCTACAGAAGATACGCATAAAAAGCAGATGAGCATAGGAAAATGACAGAAACATTAAATGAACAATATAAGAAAGAACTAGAATACATAAAATAGATTCGAACAGATATCCAGGATATCAAAACTTCCATCAAATGCTGGCATAATCGGTTGAATGCAGCTGAAGAAAGACAGTCAGATCTTGAAGACACTATTGCAGCTAATAATGATGAAAGGAAAGATATCTTATAAATAGCTAGGAATCAGCAACTATTTATTCACCAATTGGAAGACGATGCAAAGAGAAACAGTGTAAGATTCATAGATGCCAATCAAACAGCAGGAGTCAACACAGATGCCAAAAAAAGTATTTGCAGAGGTAATAGCACAAAACTTTGAAAGCATGGAACAGATTCTGACATACACTACGTGAGGCATACAAAACTCAAACTAGCTGACACAAAAATAAAACTGCACTCAGACATATAATAATCAAGATCCCAGAACACCAGTGAAAGAACCACATATTGAAAGATGTTAGAGAAAAGAAACAGGTCACCTATAAAGGAAAGCCCATGAAAATCATGGAAGACTTCTCAGCACAAACCATCAAATCAAGAAGAGCTTGGGGGAAAGTATTCCAGAACCTAAAACAAAGCAATTTCCAACCTAGATTGCTGTATCCTACAAAACTGTCCTTCAAATTTAGTAGAGAAATGAACTAATTATCTGACAAAGAACAACTGAAGAACTTCATGAGCATTAAACCAACCCTACAAAGAGTACAAAAAGATATTCTAGAAAGATATAAAAATGACCACAATTTAAGGATCAACAACAGAAAGGAATCAGCTAGCAGAGGCAGAAATTGAACAGAGAGTAAAAATGGGAAGCCAAGAGAAGGTAAATAACATGAGAAAGATAAAGCAACACATTTCAGTTGTAACCATTAATGGAAATGGCCTCAATTCATCAATGAAAAGAAGCAGACTGGCAGAGTGGATCAAAAAACAAAGTCCAACAATATGTTTTCCAAAGAAACACATTTAACTCAAAAGGAAATTCATAGACTGAATGTCAAATGATGGAAACAATCCTCCATATGACAGAAACCTAGAGAAATGCAGAGGTAGCTATTCTGTTTGCAGACAACACAAACTTCAAACCAAGAGTGATCAAAAGGGATAAAGAAAGTCACTACATATTTGTTAGGGGAAAACTTTGAGTGGAAGAGATAATCATAAATATGTATACACCAAGCACAGGAGCACCCAGCTTTATAAAACAAACACTAATAGACATGAAGAAACTAATAACTAATAACACTATTGTAATGTGGGACCTTAACAACCCAGTGACACAGAGATAGGTCAATGGGAGAAAATGTCAGCAAAGAAATAACAGACCTGAACAAAACTTATGAACAATTGGACTTAGTAGATGTTTACAGAGTGTTGCACACCACAACATCAGAATGCACATTCTTTTCAGCTGCACATGGGACATTCTCTAAAATAGACCACATACTAACCCATAGAACATGCTTAACTAAATGTAAAGGAATTGAAATCATCCCATGCGTATTATTGGAGCACAATGAATGAAATTGGAAATTACTGACCAAAGGAGCCAGAAAAACTCCATAAACACATGGAAATTAACTAATATCCTCCTGAAGTACCAATGGGTCACAGATGAATTGAAACAAGAAATTAAACAATATCTATAAGCAAGTGAAAATGAACAGAAAGGAACTACCTAGCAGAGGTAACTTACCAGAATCTGTGGGATGCAGTGAAAGCAGTCCTCAGTGAGAAGTATATAGAGCTGCACTCACATATCAGGAAAGCAGAATGAGAACAAATAAATAGCCTAATGTTACACCTCAAACTTTTAGAAACAGAAGAACAGGTCAAGCCCAAAGCCAAAAGAGAGAGGAAATTTAAAGGTGAGGGCAGAAATACATGCAATTAACACAGAGAAAACACTATCAAGAATTAATGAATCAAAGAGTTCGTTCTTTGAAAGGATAAATAAAATTGATAAATCCCTAGCCAAGTTTATCAAAAAAAGAAGGAAAGAAAAACTCAAATTCATGTAATAAGGCATGGAAATAGTGGAATTACTACAGATCTAATAGAAATTCAGAAGATCATCAATACCTACTGTGAAAATCTTTACTCCTATAGGATAGAAAACACAGAAGAAATGATCAGATTCCTAGATAGAATACATTGCCAAAGTTGAATGTCTTAGCTACTTTTGTCTCATTGCTGGGACTAAATATCTGACTCCTAAAATTAAGGAAGGAAAGATTTTTTTAGCATACAGTTTGTGGAGGTTTCAGTCCATACTTGGTTGGCTCCAAGGCAGAGTGGCACATGGCAGAGGGCCATAGTTCATGGGGGTGGGGCAAGGAAAAGCAAGAAGAGCAAAAGGGAGGAGCAGTGCCAAGCAGCCTCTTTTCCTCCGTTCCATTGTATGAAAACTATCTGCCCCAGGGCGGGTGTAGCACTCACACCCATTATTCCAGTACTGGACTACGAATCAATCACAAACACTAGAAGCCTGCCCTATGAGTGTATGAGTCTTTGGGGGGACATCCAGATAAAAACCATAACACTGAATCAAGAAGATATAAAAATCCTGAATAACCCAGTATTGATTAATGAAATTGAAAAAGTGATTAAAAACCTACCAAAAAAGTAAAACCCGGGTCCTGATGGATTCACAGCTGAATTCTACAAGGCATTCAGAGAAGATTTAGTGCCAACACTACTCAAACTCTTTAATGAAGTTGAAAGGGAAGGAATTCTTCCTAACTCATTTCTGGAGGCAAGTATCATACCAATAGCAAAACCAGAGAAAGACACAACCAAAGAAGAGAATTACAGGCCAATCTCCCTAGTGAATATAGACATAAAGATACTCAGTGAAATACTAGCAAACAGAATTGAGCAAATCATGAAGAAGGTAATACACCATGACCAAGTATGATTCATTCCAGGGAGGCAGGCACGGTTCAATATATGCAAATCAATCAATGTAATACATCATATCAACAGAGCCAAAGACAAAAACCATGTAATCATCATAATAGATGCAGAAAAAGCTTTTGGCAAAAGTCCAACAATCATTCATGTCAAAAACCATACAGAAAATCAGAATAGAAAGTCTTTACCTCAATGTGATCAAAGTCACGTATGAGAGAAACAAATAGTCAATATCATACTAAGTGGACAAAAACTGAAAGCTTTCACTTTAATATCAGGAACAAGACAAAGGCATCCACTGTCACCACTCCTATACAACAAAGTTCTGGAAACATTAGCCAGAGTAGTTAGACAAGAGAGAGATATAAAATGAACAAGAATGGGAAAGGAAGTAATGAAACTATCATCGTTCATAGAGGACATGATACTCTATATGGAAGACCCCCAAAACTCCACTAGAAGACTCTTAGAATTAATCAACAAATTCAGTAGCATAACTGGATACAAAGTCAATGCTCAAAAATGAATAGTATTCCTATACACAAAAACCAATACACTGAGAGAGAAATTAAGAAAACCATAACTTTTACAATAGCACCCCAAAATTGAAATGTTTAGGAATCAATCTAACAAAAGAAGCAAAAATTTGTACAGGGAAAACTACAGTAGTCTTAAAAAAGAGATCAAAGATGATTTCAGAACATGGAAAAACATTCCTTGCTCATGGATAGGAGGAACCTGTTGTATGAATTCAATGCAATTCCAATTAAAATATGATTAATATACCTCACAGATCTAGAGAAAACATTCCTAAAATTCATGTGGAACCAGAAGAGACCCAGAATAGCAAAAGCAATCCTGGGCAACAAAGACAAGTCAGGGTGCATCACAATCCATGACTTGAAATTATACTACAAAGCTACTGTGATAAAATCAATATGGTACTGGCAATAAAACCACTGCTGAGGATCCATGGAACAGCCTGGAAGAAGCAGCAACCTAAAACACACTCAGCCACCTTAGTTGTGACAATGGGGCCAAACAAGCTCACTGGATAATGTATAGACTCTTTAAAAAATGGTGCACAAAATACTGGCTCACCACATGCTGAAGAGTGAAACTAGACCCACAACTATCACCATGCACCAAACTCAAGTCAAAATGGATCACAGATCTGAATATTAAAACAGACACACCAACTGTACTGGAAGAGAAAGCAGGTAAAAATCTTGGGGTAGGCAGAGAGTCCACGAACAAAAACCAAACTGCGCAGGAAACACTTCAAGGAATCAACTGGGATCTCATAGAAATATATTGCACATCTAAAGAAATCAGCAGAGTAAAAAGAAAACCCACAGGTTGGGGAAAAATTTTAGTCACCTGTCCCTCTGACAACGCACTTCTATCTAGAACATATAAAGAACTAAAAAAAATTTGACCATCCCTTTCAGAGACCCAATCCAAAAATGGGCCTCTGAGATAGGTGAACTAGGGTGTGAGGGGACAGAGGGACAGAAGACAAAAGTGTGTAGGGCTTAGGCCCCATGTGGTATGTGAGAGGCATAAACTGGTAGTGTGCAGGGTTTTTTTTTTTCTGTATATGTTTTTGGTATTTTTGAGGCAGTATTGTAATAGTGTTTTAATATGTTGTCTTTGAGCTCACAGCAGTCATCCTGTCTCAGCCTCCCAGTGCTGGGATTACAGGTTTGGGCCACCATACCTTGTCGATCATGGAGGGTTTTTTTTTTTTTTTTTAATGTCTTTGAGAGGTCTCACTATGCAGTTCAGACTGGCCTTGAGCTCACTTTGTAGCCCAAGCTGGTCTCACAGCAATCCTCCTATTTCAGCCTTGTTTGGCCTGAGAGCAATAGGAAGTGGTTTTTGGATGGAAGCCAGGGAGGGGGGAGAAGTGTCCCATGTTAGGGTTGCAATGAGGGGAATAATGGGAACCATGGTGGGAGACAGGGTGGGTTTGACCAGAGGATGGTCACAGGAGCTGACAACTTCTTTAAAATGCCTCAACTAAAGGAGAATGGGACAGGTAGGGTTGACTGAAATGGAGAGTGGGAAAAGCTGTTGAGCTGAGTGGCATCAGTCTGGGCTGGGGGAGGTTAAGGGTCTGAAAACTTTGTGGAAATGATCACAGTAGCAGTCAGAAGGCTGGTGTAATGGACTGACAAGTGGTGGTCAAATTGTAACCCCCAGCTGAACTGTGCAAGCCTGCTGCTGGGTGTGGGAGGCTTCCCTGGGGACTGTTGTCAGCAGGATAAGGGGCAGAGCTGGAGAAGGAGAAGTTAGGCTGGTGGGAGCAGAGAAAGGCTGTTAGAGCTGGTGGAAGCCGCAAGGAGCTCTTCGTTCTGCTGGAGGAGCTGGTCATGCTGGCTTTCCTGATGACCTTGGCTGTTTTCACCCTTTGAGGAGCTTGGGACCCTGTTGGCCCTGAGAATGGCTTTGGTTCACTTTGGGGGGGGGCTCTGGTCCTCACTCTGAGCATCCCTTCCTGGCTCCAGAGGGGAAGATGGGGCACTGCCGGTTTCCTGGAGAAGCTCACTGCACTGGCATCCCTGATGAGAACTCGGCCATCTGGATCATCAGAGGAGCTCCGGGCCTCACTGTTGCTGAGGCTGGCTGTGGCACCTTTCGGGGGAGCTCTGGTTCTTCTGAACATAGCTTCCTGGCTCCAGTGCAGATCCCTCAGCCTGCTAGCATAGATCCTTCATTCCCCTGGCACAGACTTCCTAGATTCCACCACAGAACTTTGGGCCTTCCCAGCACAGATCCCTGAAACAGGCCTGCATGAGACATTGTTATAGGCTCTGAGCCTCCAGTTGGATTCGTGGGAGGCATTATGAGCTCTAGGTCTTAAGCTGGCCTCATGTAGGACATTATTGCGGGATCCAGGCCCTCAGCTGGATTCCTGATCTATAGTGTGTGGGCAGATTTCCTGCACTCTTTTGTATATCATTATTTGGGTGACTATTAGAAAAAGTCACATAAAATATTTGTCATGTATTATATTATATTGTTTCACCTTGCAAAATATCCCCCACAGCAACACAGTTGGGGATACAGCTCAGCAGCACAGCATCCACCTGACAAGTGCAAGGTCTGGAGTTCAATTTCAGTTAGTAAAAAAAAAAAAAAAAAGAGCTAGCAGTCTGAAAGACTGGTCCTTTGAAAGAAGGAATGGTGGGTGGCAGCCCCCATAACAATCAGAAGGGCATGAGCTGACCACCCATAAGAGTTACCTGACATTCTATGTCTGAGATGGTCCAGGGCATCTCCGAGGCCTTGGCACAGCTTCAGTCTTCCTTGGCCAACCCGAGAAGGT
>PVLD010022073.1:0-30062 GCA_004027595.1 Dinomys branickii | reverse complement strand
TTTACCACACTCCAAACCAGCGGGAAAGCTATGCAAGGCAAATCAGAGCCATCGTATTGATCCGGGATGGGTACAAGGGTGAGACCCCTCCAGTACAGTCACTCATAGGCCCCGAGGCAGCTCAACACTGTCCCAGCTGTGAGTCTCATGGCTGCTGGTGCCGGCCTGGGCACCTGTCTTACTGGGGAGAGGGACCCAGAGTCGCTCCTAGCACTATCTTCAGTTGCATGACATTCAAGGCACTGAAACTGGACACCGGAGCCCTGCCTTGGGTAACTGATTTATCTGCAGGTTGTGCATTCTCCATTTCTAGAGGAGACTGAACTAGACGGACCAATGGTCTTTTCCGGTTCTCCCAGCTCCCAGAATTTAACCTGAGACCTCAGAAAAGTGAAGAAGTGCTATTCCTTTGGTCTTCCGTGCTTTGCTGGGTGGAAATGCGTATGTATGAGCTGCAGGGCAACTTTAGCACCTGCCTCAGTATGACAGATGCTTAGTGACACACTGGCCAGCAGCTGACCTCAGTAGTATGAGATCCCCAACACTCAAGACCTGAGGGTTCCCTGTATCTGATGAGCCCGAGGGAAGTTGCTGATCCAGGAGAGGAAATTGTACTACTGAGGCATCTTCCATGACCAACTGCAGAAATCCCCTAAACCGCTTTCCAGCATGAGCCTTGCTGTAGGGTCAGAGACCCCCTGTTTTCTTTTTTATACTTCCCTCCAATTAATTTACATGTAGTTATTAGCAGTAAAATCTCTATGTTTAAAAACGAAGGAAGGGAAGAAGGATGGGTGACAGGTAGGAGCAAGGGGAGAAAGAAGAAAGGAAAGATGTCAGAAGGAGGATAGTGGTTCTTACCTTTCTTTACATGCATTTTCCAGATATACATACCAATTTAGCAATTTGGGATGAGCTCTCCAAGCAGGACTTTGGTTCTGTCTTTCTTCTTTTGCTCCTTCTACATTATTACATTCTTCTAAGACTTCTACCTTTATAGCTGTGAGGACTCCACCATCCTCTGGACTCTTAATATCATGGCAGCCATGAAAATACTTGATGATCTGAACCACTGAATTTCTATAGTGACTCTTTCTGACTTTAGAATATGTACATTTCCTTTATCCAGGACTGATTCAGTGGTAGTCCCTAGGCTATAGGATGCTATATGATGTAAGAGCTGAAACACTGATTACAGCACACCTTTATCCTATAAAAGAGCATTAGGGCCAAGACGTTATAAGTTGAGACTTAGACTCACCACTTCCTGGCCACGTGACTTGCACCAGATTAAAAAAAAAATTGTATTAGTTGTGGTACTAGGGTGGAAAGCACCCTCCAATAAGTAATTTTTAAAACTAAAGATTATCCTTGTTTTATCTTTAAAAGAATGTTTTACACATAAACAACATATTTTAAGGTAAACCATTCAAAACTGAACTGTGTAAGGAAATACAAGTGCCCGTAAAAGAAGAAACTTTTTCCTATATGAGTCAGCATTACATCCCTTTGCCCCTTGCACTTAATAGCCACATGTTTCATGGTCCCTCATCGTCTCATTGATTGCCAGCTGCAGTATGGGGTACAAATGCTAGGCACACAGGCTGGGACTGAAAACACTGTTTATTCAAACCCACATTTTGCAACTTTCTCACTATGTATCTTTGGAAAGTTTGTCTAATCTTTGTCAGCCTCAAGTTACTCACCTTTTATTTGTTTTGTTTGATTTTTGGCGGTTTCTTTGGTGGGTACCAGCAATCTAACTCAGGACCTTGCACTTGCTGGGCAGGTGCTTGTACTGCTGAGCTATGTCCCCAGCATTGCTTGCCTTTTAAAACATACAAAGACAGAGCAAGAGAGCAGAATAGGAAGCCACATCCCTCAGTGCCTGCAAAGACAGGGACCCAACAATAAAGCAGAGTCTAAAAGTATTTACGAAAATTCCAGAAACAATTAAAGTAATCTCAGCACTTTGAGACAAGTGCAAAGCCAAGGAAAGCTACACTGAAACATTAATAGAAAAGGCCACTGCATTCCACTCATTACATGCTTTCCACGAGCTGGCACAACTCGGTGTGAATGGGAGGAAACACTCCATGTGTAGCTTCTCCCTTATAGGGGAAAGAGATGTACAAAGCATACATTTAAAATAGCCCAGCCTTTTCATTGGTTGCTTGCAGGACTTGTTTTTCTTCCACCTGATTGAGAGTTCTGTTGATGATCTCACATATTTTGAATGCCGCGGAGCACTGCTAATAAAGACAAGTTTTCTGGCTTGTTGTAGCACACAGCAACCTAAAATGCGGCTGACATGTAGCAGAGAAAGTAAGAAATTATTATTTCCTGAAAAACAAACTAGCAAGGCTCTCTAGTTGTAAAATTATATGACAAACCCAAACAAGATACATCTCCAGAAAAGCTATTAGAGAGCTTCAGAATCTCTAGCTGGACTAATTGGGGAGAGAATTGTTTCTTCTTTTGTCAAATACATGGACCTTGGCAACAAATAAAAAGACCTAAGAAGAAATGGAAAAACACTGCTCAATCAAAACAACAAAATAAATCTTCCAGACACCAAGCCTTATGTATCAGTTAAAGTTCAATAGAGGAACAGATAGAGTATGATACGATATAATATGGTATGATACAATAGGACATGATATACAAGATATATAAAGGATTTACAAGGCAGCCTTACAACAATCACCTATGGAGTCAGGGGTGGGAGAATGTAAAAGGGCCGTCTGTGCCCTGGAGGGCTGGAGGATGCAGTTAAAAGTCAAAGCCCTGGAGCTCACTGCAGATTCCAAAGTGTGTCTGTATTGGAAGACTGACCAGTCTGCCTTAGAAGCCTGGAGAAGGACATCCAAAGGTGATGGAGAAGATCAGAGCTCCTATGAAGAAGCAAAAGTGAGACTTCCTTCTTCTCTCCCTTTTTATTCCATTTGGGCTACAAGGCTATTGATTGGTACCACCCATACTCACCGTGGGTCTTCGCTTTTCAGTAAATCCATTGTCCAGACACACCCAGAACTATGCTAAACTGACCCATTAGGCATTTTTTACTCAAGATGCCACCACAACCATCAGACCTCAGGAAATAGAAGGCCCCCCAAAACTCTACCAAAATCTCCTAAATTTAAGAACTACATTTGGCAGCATAACAGGATACAAAATCAACACTCAAAAATCAATAGCATTCTTGTAAATGAATAACAAATTCACTGAGAGAGAGGAATTAGGGAATCACCACCTTTCACAATAGCATCAAGAAAAATGAAATGCTTCTAGACCAATTTTGCATTCTTATATCTGGTAATCTGAGCAACTTACGTGACATCAACAATTTGCAGTGCAACAATTGGTGAGTTCCTACAATCTTGTCTAGTGAAACTATGTGTATTGTGTCTAATGTTCTTTTAAGTTATTATTTTCTTATTCCCTTAATGATTTGATCAATCTTCTATTTTTACATCTGGTAATCTGAGCAACTTCATTGAAGATAAGAATATGTAATATAATAATCACTGTCAATCCCTATCATTTGGTTTGAGACCCTGTATCATTTTTAATGTCCTTGCTTTGTTTGGTTTGCATTTTGCTATTGTTGTTTTGTTGTACTATTTTCTTTAAAATAAAATAAATAATCAATTGAACAGGCTGGGTATGTAGTTCAGTGACACAGTGCCTGCCTGGAAAGCATGAGGTGTTGAGTTTGATTCCCAGTACAAAAAATAAATAAATAAATAAAGAACAGTACATGAAGATTTTTGACCTTCTTTTCCTCAATTATTGGTTTCCCCCATATTTCAGTGATTTTAACAATGATATGTTTTGGTTGCTTCCTCATTTTCTCTTGTATATCTCTTATAAATGTCAAAAAAAAAAGAACAGTACAGAACATCAGTCGAATAAAGGAAGTGAAAGACCTATGCATCAAAACTAGAGTACTCTGAAAAATGAGATGAAAGAAGATATCATAAAATGGAGCAATACACCCTGTTCTTAGATAGGTAGAACAAATATAGTAAAAATGGCCATACTTTCCACACTATTATACCAATGTAATGCGATTTTAATCAAACCACCAATAGCATACCTGACAGAGCTTGAGAAAAAAATCCTAAAACTCATTTGGAATTAGAAGAGACCTAGAATAGGAAAAGCAATTCTGGGAAGCAAAGGCAAGGCAGGAAGCATCACAATCCCTAATTTGAAAGTATACTACAAAGCTACTGTGATTGAAAACAGCATGGTACTGGCAAAGAAGGAGACCTAAGGATCAGTGGAAGAGAGCAGAAGATGCAGAAACAACTCCAAACATAGTCAGCTACTTTATCTTAGACAAAGGGACCAAACACCTTCACTGAAAGAAAGACAGCCTCTTTAATAAATGGTGTTATGAAAACCGGCTTTCCACATGCTGAAGACTGAAACTAGGCTCATGTTTCTCACCATGTACCAAATTAAAATCAGAAATAGGGATTTATGAGCAAAGTAACAGACTTCCAAGTATTCATTTTTAAGGAATTCTGTGAACTACAAGAGAGCCTGAATACAAAAATAAACAAAATCAGAAAAATAATACATGAACAAAATGAGAATGCCAACAATGAAATAGAAATGAAAATGGGAACCAAATGGAAATCTTGAAGATACAGAGTATATTAATGAACAATTCACTAGAGGGATTCAATAGCTAAATTGATAAAGTAGAAGAAAAAAATTAGTTGACTTTAAGACAAGTCACTTGAATTTTTGAATTGTATGAGCAAAATAAAAATGAAAGAAAGTAAGGAAAAGAGTAAAAAAAGCCATGGAGATATCTGAGACAACATCAAAGGGACTAATGTACACATTAAGAAAAATTAAGAAGATAAATAGAAAAGGACAGAGAAAGTATTCAGAGCAGTGATGGCTGAAGACTTCCCAAATCTAAGTAAAGAAGGGTAGATTCAAATCTAAGAAGGGTCGAAGGAATACAGCTATGATAAATTCAAAGATGTCTGTACTATGCTGAAACTGCCAAAATGTAAGAAACAGGAAGAAATTTTGAAAGCAGAAAAAGGAAACAACTTGATATATACAAAGAAGCTCCCATATGATTATTAGTTGATTTCTCATCAGAAACCATAGAAAGCAATGGTAATTGGGATGATAGAATCCATGCACTAAAAAAAAAACAAGAAGAAAGAAAAACTTGCCCATTGAGATGACTAAATCTAGCAAAACTGTCCTTCAAACCTGACGAGAAAAAAATTCCCTATCAGACAAACAAAACCTTAAAGAATAAATCATCACTAGAACTACCTTACTCTAAGTGGTAATGGGAGGTGTATGAATTGAAACAAAAGAATACTACAACAAAACAAAATTACATAAAAATCTTTATGAATATAAATATGTAGATTAGTGCAGAGTGTTCACTTGTGTAATGGTAGTGTCTAAGTTACTGTTTATCGAGGTATAGAATTTACAACACAAATAAAATTGTATGTATAAAACTATGTTAATGGATAAAAAGATAAAAAGCATATAATTCAGCATTAAGAATATAAAGTGTGGGCACATGGTAAAGGAGTAGACTTTAATGTAGTCTCCATAGTGAAAAAAGAAAACATTTATAGGAGATATACAAGAGAAAATGAGGAAGGAACCAAAACATATCATTGCTAAAATTACTGAAACATGGAGGAAAGCAATAATTGAGGAAAAAAAGGTCAAAGTACCTACACAAAACACTAAAATAGCAATAATGAGTCCTTTCTTTGGGTAATTATGCTAAATATTAAATGAATTAAAATCCCTGTTATGAGCTGAATTGTGCTTCCCTCTTCTCCAAGTCCATATCTATTTAAAAAGGTAAAAATTTATATCTACTTTAGAGATGCTATTAATGTTAAATCAGTTAATAAGGGTGGAACTGCTGTGCCTATGAGAAGAGGAAAACATCTCAGGGAATTTTGTTTGTCCATATGAGCACAGAGAAAAACCCTTGTGTGGAAACAGAGAGGAGCTTGCCATGTACAAGATGAGAAGTTAGCCCTTCACTGAAACCAAATGTACAAATTTGATGAAATAAATTTCTGTTATAGTTTGTTACAGAAGTCCTAAGAGAAGAATGCAAACCTCAGTTAAAATAAATAAATTAAATTTAAAAATATTAACAATAAGCCCTCAACATGAGCCTTGCATTAGATTTCAGGACAAACATATCCTGAGAATAAATGGATGAAAAAATGGTATACCATGAAAATGATAGCCAAAATATAGCACATGGTGCCATATTTGTATCATTAAAAATTCATTTAGGTTAAAAAACTACCACAGGAGAAAACGAAGGATACCTATGTAATGCTAAAAGGCTCAATTCACCAGGAATATATAACAATTGCAATTATATATGCACCTAAAAGGTCACTGAAGTATAGGAGGCAGACATCGACAGAGATGATAAAATAAGCAGTAACATAATATTTCTACAATGTTTCAATAATCTACCTTTACTAATAGATTGAAGATGATTAATTAAAAACAAGATTTCAGCAGTGCTAAAGAGTAAGTGGATCTAACATACGTTTGCAAAACATCTCACCCAACAATAGCAAACTAGAGATTGTTCTCAAAGCATGAATAACATTCTCCACGGTAGATTATACATTAGCCTGAAAAACAAGTCCTAAAAAGTGGAAGAAGACTGATACCAGGCATCTTTCTCTAACCACAATGCAATAAAACTAGCAATCAATAATAAAATAAAAATTAGAAAATTTGTAAATATTTTGGAATTAATCAATACACTCCTGAACAATTAATGGGTTAAAGAAAAAAAATACCAATAAAATTAGAAAGTATCTTGAGATGAATGAAAACACAACATACCAAAACTTGTTGGACGAAACAAAAGCAGTGCTAAAAGGAAGTTTTATAACGATAAAAGGCTGTATTAAGGTAAAAGAAAGCCACAAAATCAACAACTTAACTTTGCACCTGAAGGAATTGGAAAACTGAAAAAATTAAATTAGCAGAAAGACGGAAATAATAAAGAATAGATAAAAAATAAACAAAATAGTCAGGCATGGTGGTGCATGCCTGTAATCCCAGCACTCAGGAGACTGAGGCAGGAGGATCATTACGAGTTTGAGACCAGCCTGGGCTACAAAGTGAGCTCAAGGCCAGCCTGAACTGCCTAGTGAGACCCTGATTCAAAAAGAGAAATAAATAAATAAATAAATAAATAACAACAGCAAAAACATGTAGAATGGAAAAAATAAGAAAACAATCAACAAAACCAAAGTTGTTTTATTGAATAAATAAAATTTTGAAAATCTTTGGTAGAATAAGAAAAAAGAGTTGATTCAAATAACTAAAATAAAAATAAGGGAAGACATTGCAATTGATTGCTAGATAAATAAAAAGGTCCATGAGACTACTATGATCAATTACATGCCAACAAACTTGACAACCTGGAAGAAATACATAAATTCCTAAAAACATACAAAGTACAAAGACTACATCATGAAGAGATAAAGAATATGAGCAGATGTATAGCTAATAAGGAGTTGGAATCAGTAATCAAAAATCTCCCAACATTAAAAGTCCAGGACCAGATGGCTTCCCTAACAACTCTACTAAATATTTAAGGAACAACTATACCAAACCAAGAGAATTGAAGAGCTACAAGCATAAAGTAATGGTAAGGAAATAGAAATGTTAATTATTCTGATTTGATTATGTCTATTACATGTTAATCAAAAAATTTAAAAATGTTTAAGGAAATGGAAACTAACTGTGCTAACACAATCATAAGATATTTTATATATGTACTGAATTATCACACTCTATCCCATAAATATGTATAATTGAAATACCAATAATAATTAATTTTAAAAGAATAGAAATAAAGAAAAAATAAAGGAGGAAAGATAGAAACTAGAAGGTAGACCCCTTGGGGAAGCAGAGAGGAAAGAAAGAGCAGATAAGCAGACAGAAAATGACTAAGATCTGTTACATGCATGTGTCAACTCTGCAGAACAAGCATCATTGTTCTGTATTGGAAATATGCACTAAAAAGCATTAAACAGCAATGAAGCACTCCCAAAGTCACTTAAGGCCAGCGTTATTTTGGTACCAAAATCAGACAAAGATACTATTAGAAAAGACAACTGAAGATCAGTATCTCTGATGAATATTGGTGTAAAAATCCGTAAAAATGGACTAGCAAGCTGAATTAAACAACATATCATAAGAATCTACACTGTGACCAGGTTTTATTCCTGAAATGCAGGCATATCTCAGGATAGAAAGTCAGGGAGTGAAAACTATCGCATTAACATAATGAAACACAAAATCCTATGCTCTCAAATGATCCACGAAAAACATCTAACCAAATTCAACAACATTTCATGATAAAAACCACTCAAGTTAGAAATAAGTGAAAATTATTTCTACAAAATAGCAGCTATGTATGCAAAGTCCATATGTACCATAATAATGAAGAAAAACTTAAAGCTTTTTCTCAAAGAGCAGCAAAAAGAAAAGGATGCCAATTCTTGCCACTTCTAGTCAACAGAGTACTGGCAGTCCTAGCTAGAGAATTCAGAAAAGGAACAAAAGGCAACTGACTTGGAGATTAAAAGTAAAACTATCTATTTGCAGTGAAATGATCTATGTAGAAAGCCCTAAATTTTAGGGCCTAAAGATTCCACAAAAATAATTAGGATAAAAATATTCAACAATCTCCAGTTTAGAAAAACAAGCATGCACATAGATATACATGGATGTATAGTTGTGCACCAACAATGAAAACCTGGAATAGAAAAGGTAAAAGTCATTTATCTTTAGATTAGTATGAGAATAATAAAATTCATGAGAATATACTTAACCAGGAGGGTTAAAGACTTGTGCATTGGGAACTGCAAAATATTGCTGAAAGAAATTAGACACAAATAAATAGAAGGATGTCTCATGGTCAGGGATTGAAAAGCTTAATATCATTAAAATATTTATGCCACCTGAAAATCCTTATGGTTTTCCAGAAATATTTCAAAAATGCCTAAAATTACTATAAAATTTCAAAGGACCTTGTGTGACCAATCTTGAGAAAGCATAAGAAAGCTTGAGGCCTCATGCTTCATGATTTCAAAAGATATTACAGAAGTCAGTAATCAAAGACAGCATGACACTGGCATAGCAAGTACTAACAAAGATGTGGCGGTGCGAATGAAATGCTGTAGCCACTACGCAAAGCACTATAGCAATTTCTCAAATAACTACAAATAGAATTACCATATGATCCAGCATACTGTTGGATATATATCCTATATAATTGAAATCGTGATCTTCAAGAGATATTTATGCATCCATGCTCAGTGTAGCATTATTCACAATAGCCAAGAAGTGGAAGAACTTCAATGCCATTTAAGGAGGCATTGATTTATGAATATGTTACATACATACAAATGATTATTATTCAGCCTCAAATAAGAAAGAAATCCTGCCCTATGGTCTACCATGAATTTATCCTGAGGACATCATGTTAAGTGAAATAAGCCAATTGTAAAAGAAGGCAAATAGTAAATTAATCCAATTGGAGAAAGTAGAATTATAGTTTCTAGGGTCTGGAGGAAAAGGAAAAGGGAAATCATTGTTTAATGGGTGCAGAGTTTTAGTTTTGCAAGATGGAAGCACTGTAGAGATCTGTTACACACAATGTACAGCACAATTGTATTGTACACTTAAAAATGCTTAACATGGTAAATTCTGTGATTTTTTTTACCAAAATAAATTTTAAAAGTATGGAGATGGTAATACTTGGCACTATATCACAGGGATGCATAAAATTAAATAAATCAATATATTCAGAGTACATATCACAGTATTTGGTATTCAGTAAATGAAAGTCACCCCCAAAGTACAAGAAACAGAAGACAATAAAAGAACAAATGGAACTACACTACAGTAGAAATCTTCTGCACAGGAAAAGAAACATTCAACAAAGTCAGGAGATAATCTGCAGAATGGGAGAAAATATTTGCAAACTATGCACTTGACAAGAGATTAATATCCAAAATATATAAAAATTGAAATAATTCAATAGCAAATGATCTGATTAAAAAGTGGGAAATAGATCTAAATAGGCATTTCTCAAAAAAATCATGCAAATGCCTACAAAGTACATGAAAAAATGATTACCATCACTCATCATCAAGGAAATGCCAATCAAACCAACCAAAGATGTTACCTCTCCCCAGTAAGAATGACTCTTACAAACTAACCAAAAAAAAGGGTAAAGCTGACACATTCCTGTGAAGTTGTGGAGAACAGGCAACCTTACACACTTCTTAGTGGGAAAGTAAATTAGTATAGCCTTTATGGAAAACAGTATGGAGACTTCTCAAAAAAAGTCTTGTAGAACTACTGTATTATCCAGCATTCCCTCCACTGAGGATATAGCCAAAGGAAATAAGTTTATCAATAAGCACCTGTTCACCTAAGTTTATCGCAGCATTATTCACAATAGAGAAGAAATGGAAGCAACCTGAGTGTACATCAACTGATGAAGGGAAAAAGACAAAGTGCTATTTAAACGCAATGTAATACTATGTCGCGATTAAAGGAATGAAATCTTTCTATTCAGGACAACATGGATACAGCTAGAGATCAGTATGCTTAGAGAAACAGGGAGGTACAGAAACACAAGTCCCATGTGACCTCACTCATATGGAAAATAAAAATATGTTGATCCCATAGAAGAGTAGAACAGCAGCTACCAGAAGCTATGAAGCCATAGGGGAGGGAAGGATGGGGAGGGTTGGAGCAGTGGGTACTAAGTTACAGCTAGTTAAGACTAAGAGGTCCTGCTGTTGTACTGCCAGAGCCTACAGATAACAATAATGCTTATCATATTTCAAAAAAGCCAGAAGAATGGATTTTGAAATTTTTCACCATACAGAAATGATAAACGTTTAAGCAGATAGATATATTTACCCTGATTTGAACATTATTTTATACTATATATACATGCATATAAACATTACCTGGTACCCCATAAATATGTATAATTTTATGTATCATTTAAAAACAAATGAATGATAGTCATAAATTTCATGTGTATTGCCTCAGTAAATGCATCTGTTTGCTTTTATCTAGTAAATTCCCACAAACCCGAGTAGTATGAGCAGAAGTTTCATTTCAAAAGGGAGAAAATCATCTCCTGAGGTCTACAGGCTGGCTTGGCTCTCACAATTAGACCTTGACTTTTTCCTGTTGAACATAAACCATTTCTCAGCCTATCATCAGACAAGGTCATTCTGTGGCCCCTGGCAGGCATTAAGACTGGATCACGATTATGGTAATTGCAATCAAGTCTGAGCACAGACAGAACAAATGCATGCACTAACCACAAAACTGACTAAACATCCTACTTTCTTGTTTCATATGAATAACTGCTACCTTTGTTTTTATTTTAACCGATTACAGGCCTTATTTTCATTCCGTTTCTCCCATATTGAAGATAAAAAATTAAGATACCTGAATGTTAAAATCCCCCTGCTTCTTGGCAGTATCCAACCCATTGCGGAGAGCCCCACTTCCTTGAATTCTCTCCAACATTGCCCAATGCAATTCCAAATCCTGTAATAAATACTTTCTATTCGCCTTTCCCTGGGACACCACACAGTTTCCTATGGTGTGCCTTTACCCTCACTGTAATAAACCAATAACCCTGTTTTCTTTCACTACAGTATGCTCCTGATGGTCTCTGGCTGGAGGAAATTGGCAATTTTGACTCTGCCAAGTGTTGCTTGATATCTACTGAATCACCTGGAACAGTATAACATCCAGATTCTCTCCTGTAATTACAATGCACTTCAATGAAGACCATCTCCTCTTCAAAGGTTCCCTGGATTTGCCCACTTGGATACAGTTTCTCTCTCCCTGCCTTTCCATGGTACTTACAGTGTATTCAATCATCACCTTAGTCTCACTGTCCCTGGAGCATATTCGAGGGCTAATGGGAGAGGCCTCAGTGCTAGATGGAGTCACAGGGCTCCAGAATTTACCATCAAAAGTTGAATGAATATAGGGAAGGTGCTTTATCTACAAAACTTCAAATATGACTGAGTGCGGTGACGCATGCCTGTAATCCCAGCTCGCTGGGAGGCTGAGACAAGATGATAAGAAGTTGGAGGCAATTCTGGTCAACTTAGCAAGACTCTGTCTTGTCCTTTAGTGTGAAGTCCCTGGGTTCAATCTTTAGGACTGTAAAAAACAAAACAAAACAGTACAAAACCCCACTGCAAATGTTTCTCTTCTTAAGTGAAGTATAGTACCTGTTTGTTTTGCAAGGATTAATGAGATAATGACAGGAAATATTTAGACTAATGCCTGGCTCCTAGGAAAGATTAAATGCTTTGTAGCTGCTACTATTATGCTTATCACAAAGACTTCTTCACTGCTGAAGAATTTTAGATCTCATAGGGAAAATGGACTAAGGGGACTGAAGTCATAAACCATGCTCATGGTGTCCAGGCTTTGCATGGGATTGTGAAAACTCCCACCTGTGGGTCCCCCCTAGCCATAGACAGCTTTGACTTGCTTTGCATTCTACAGTGGTACAGATGTTTCTCATGCTTCCTCCCTAATAGACAGTGTTGACCGGTCTGGCCTCTACATGAGGAATGACAGGATCAGGTACACTGATCGTGACTTTGTTTAACCCTCCTTATTGTCTTTTCTTTCTCTACAGGTTTCATCCACGGATGCTCTACTCCTTCCTTGTCTTTTTCTCCACTTCCATTTTCTTCCCCAAAGTGAACGTTCATTGCCTAGAATATTATGCGAATCATTACAAATGAAAGAGACGATCATGCTATATACAAAGCTGGATGAACAGAGGCTGCAAAAGTGATTCATCTAAAGTGCTGTAGGTGCTCAGAGGAAAGACTGGGGTATGAGGATTTGTGGAGGCTGCATAAGGCAAGCAGTCATTGGACAATATGATGGATGAACAGAAAAGAGCAAAGACAGGGTCTGAGAGGCCCTTGTAAGGGCTCTTAAAATAGGGAACTGAGAACTCCCGAGACTGATTCAGAGAAGGGAGTGACTCGATATGTCTGTAAACATTTTGGCATTGTTACCAGGAAAACAGAGTTAATGAAAGAGTCTATGACCGCTGTAACTGAGCACTTGGACCACTTCAACTAGGTCTTTCATTTTTCAAGGTCACTGTGGATGATTCTCATTCAGTGGTGAGGTATTATTGTCTTGGTGGGAGACCCACCCCTTCCCAGAGAATCTTAGGGGCAAAGTTGTGGGAGTGTTGAAGGGTTTTGTATGGAAGTCCTTGCATCTGACAATGGCCAAAGTGAAGCCTGATGATTGGTTAAGGAGAGCTTCAGTCTACCCATACCTACATCTGTGGAAGTGAATGGAGTTGTTTCTGCCAGGGGTCTTACAAGGAGCTCCTCTCAAAGCCACCTCCTTAATGTCTCTGAACTGGAAAGGGAAGCATTCACATGATAACTTTTTAAAATACCCGCAGAGCCACTTAATAGTAACAAAACATATGCCTGCTTTAATTTACTCTTCTTTTGCTGTGTGATTAATTGGGACTTGAGGGAAGCATTGTGCAGCACACCTGTTTCTTCTGCTCTGGGGATCTCTGCACTCCAGAGAACATGCTTCTTCTGTGTAAAGAGGAGCAATAGGAAAATCATCCTTAACGAATACTTGTTTCTTTTTCCCAAATCAGGTTTAGCGTATCAACCTAGTAAAATACATGCTAAAAGACATGATGCTGGTTTTAAGAAGACATTAATGAAAAGTTTGTTTTAAGTTGTTATGATCCTAGGTATTTCAACACACTGAAAATACTGTGAATATTTGAATGTTTGAACTCACCTAAAATAATACTATAACAATTACTATAAATAACCCACCACCAATCTCATGAAATAGAACATTACACATTTGTGCTCCTACCGTCCTTTCTGATCCCAGTGGTTATCTTTCTCTTGAATTTGTATTGATCATTTATTTATCATTTATCCTTCTTTTTCATTTTCATGCTGATGCACAAATCCCTGAGCAGTGTGCTTTTTAGTTTTGACTGTTTTTGAACTTTAAATGAAATCATATTCTGGGGCATTTCTGTTACTTGCATTTTTTACTCATTTTGCCCTTTTTTGAGATTTTCGGTGGTGTTGCATATGTCTGCACTTCATTAGTCTGTGCAAATGAATTCTTCCAAAGAGTTCTGCATACACAGCAGCCCAGGCTATATGACAACCATTCTAATAATCCACAGCACATTTACTTATTCTATCACTGACCAATAATCAGACTTTTTCCAGTTTCTGTCTGTCTGGTACAAAGCTGCTATGAACATTCTTGGGCATTTGTCATGATATAAGCTTTTCTAAGGCATCTGCTTAAAAATGCAATTGCTGCATCATAGAATATATCAAGTTCAAAACCACCATGTAATGTCCAAGTATTTTCCAAAGTGTTTTTCTTTCCATTTAGACCCTCCAAGGAGTGTTTGCCCAGAGAGAATTACAAGTGGAAGGGATTTATTGGGGAAAGGCCTATGAAGAAGAAAGAGGAGGGACAGGTGTAAGAAGAGGAAGCCCCTCAGTCTCCGTAAAAGTAGAGGATAAGGAACATGTCTTTGGCTGTCACAGTGGTTGAACCAATTTTTACCCCTTACTGTTACAGATGAAAATTTCTGCTTTTCTACATTCTTGCTCACAGTACTGTGAGACCTCTTAATATATGCCAGTGTTTTCTATGTGAGATTACATGCCACCGTGGTTTTAATGTGTGTTCCCCTGATGACTAAAGAGAATAAATATGCACAGTTTATGTGCCATTTGTGTTCATTTTCTGCAAAATGCCCACTCGGTTATTCTGTCAATTTTTTTTTCTGTTGGGACATGTGCATCTTTCTAATTGATTTGTAAGCATCTTTATATATTTTGGATATGTATTATTTATAATTAATATATATTGCAAAATCTTTATTCAGCTTGTACCTTAATTTTCTATCCTCTTTCTGCTGACTGGTTTGACACTCTCACTTGACTGGACCAAAAAGAAAAACTCTATGAAACAAGGATTCTCCAGACACTGGGCAGTAAGCAATGGAAAAATGTGGTACCAGAGTGATAGGAAATACATGTGGGTGGAATATATGGTTGGCTTAGCTTGCTACTAGGGGAAAATGTTTCAGGCTGGGTATCAAGTAGGATGATTTCAGTAAGTGGAGAAGAAGTAACTGAGGATTCAGGGAAGCTGCAGCAGCTGGAGTTCACAGGGTAAAATACGAGAAGAGATAGCTACATAGAGAACTCTGGAGATCTATGCATGGTTCCCCCTGAGTACTCCACTGAGCATTAAAAACTGCCTAGGTGAGGAAAGTAGGTAAGGGCATGGAAAAAACTACCTAAAGCAGAATACAGGAAACTACTGTTAGGGTCTACACAGTGGCTATTCCCAAAAGCCAGAAGAGAAAATCTCATAATTACATATAAGGAATTGCATAGAATATGCACATGAAGTTTGCCTCAGTCATAGGAAAAAAATCAACCTCAAATAAAATGCTGCTGTGGCTCCACCTAACACTTCTGGAAAGTGAGAGCTGAAAGTATTAAACTGCTTTCAAGTAGTATAAATATACTGACAACAAATAAACCTGATAAATACTTGTAGAAAGACAAGGATATCTGACTTGCACCAAGTTAAATATATAATTCTGGAATGAGATAAGATGAAGTATGGAGGAGCAGAAAATATACTTTAAGACATAATCAATGAAAATTTTCTGAATATGGTACAAGTTATAAACCTACAGATTGGGGAAACTCAAAAAGAAAAAAAAAACCAGGAACAAGAAACATGAAGTAAACTATATCAAGACACATGAGCATATTCTGTGGCAGTTACTGCAGTTTAACTGCTATTGTTAAGTACTGGGCATTCTCAATACTTGAATAATGGAACACGTACACAGGGAAAACATAACATTGCACTTTATAAGCACTGCACTATAAGTGGAAATGCAATGTCTTCAATAAAACTATTTAAAATTGGCACCATAAAAAAAAAGAAACATGGTAGTCAAATAGCTCAAAACTAATGATAAAAAGAAAATCTTAAAGGCAGCTAAAAGGAAAACAGTTACAATACATAAAGAGGAATGAAGATAATATGGTCAGCAGATGTTTCATTGGAAATAGTTTAAGTGAGAAGAGAACGCAGTGATATCTGTACAGTGCTGAAAGAGAAAGAAAAACCTAGAATTATTTATTCAATGTTTTGGTTAGGGTTCCCTACAGGAGCAGAATCAACACAAAACATATGTACAATTATGCAAGAGGATAATTGTGGGAGAGTCACAGTGGCTGTCTGTGTACTCTACAGCTGACCAATCCAGTAGCTGCTCATTCCCAGAAGATGGAAGCTAAAGAGCAAGATATCAAGAATGCAGCACCATGTCAAGACTGAATGTCTGGAAGCTCACTGAAAACCAATATCCAAAGTCAGTGGCAGCCAAGGATAGGTCTGCTCAAGACTGGAGCTGTTCAAAACAGAGTCACTTCCTTTTTCTTTCCCTTTTTAGTCTATCCCAGGCAATAAGCCTATTGGTTGGTACCACTCACAGCTGGGGTGGGCCTTTCCTTCTCAGTTTGCTGGTCTACATGTCAATCATCCGCAGACACACCCAGCACTGTACATTACCAATCTGCTAAGGGTTTCTTATTTCAATCAAGTTGATATATCACAGCAGTCACACAGATATTTTTGACTTCCCATAAATATTTATCAGGTTTATTTGTTGTCAGTATATTTATACTACCCAAAAACAGTTTGATCCTTTTTGATCTCACTTTCTAGAACTGTTAGGTGCAGCCACAGCAGCATTTCATTTGGGGTTGATTTTTTTTTTCTATGACTGAGGCAAACTTCATCTTCAGTTCTTCATATGTAATCATGAGAGTTTCTTTTCTGGGTTTTGGGAATAGGCACTAGGTAGGCCACAAGAATAGTTTCCTGTATCAATATTCTCAGAAACCTAGAACAAGAAAAGGGGGGATTTGAACTATGCAATCTGAGAAACATACACATCTAAAATCTGTAAGGAAAATTGCTAAATGGGAAACTCTCAGCAGTCAAAAGTTGATGGGCTCATACTGCAGTCTTGAGGAAAAATTTTTCTTCCTCAGAAAGCATCAGTTTTGCTCTGAAGATCTTGTAATTACATAGATAAGGCCCATTCAAATTATTGAAAATAAACTTTATCTAAAGTGATCTGATTGTAGATATTAACAACAACCACAAAACATCTTCACAGTAACATGTAGATTAATGCTTAATTGAATAACTGGCTACTATAGCCTACTCAACACATAAAACTAGCCATAACACTCAACTAAAATATATTTCAAAGCTGAAGGCAAAAAACAATTTTCCAAACATACAAAGGCTGAAATAATTCACTAGCAGCAAAATTGCACTATCAGAAGGAATATTATACCAGATATAAAGTGAGATTTTACATAAATAATAGACAAAATATAAAATATTAACAGTATGGATAAATATAATTAATATTTTTCTTCTTATATACTCTTAAAAGATAATTGGAGGTTTAAAACAAAAAGAATAGCAATACATTATGGAGCTTAAAGCATATGTATAAAAATGATTTATGAGGCCAGTATAAAAACAGCTACAAGAAAATAATTAGAAGTACATGGTTGAAGCACATGAAGTCTTACTATCACTGGAAAGGATATTGTAATGAGCTAAAAGTGGAGATCATAAGTCAGTCTAAAAGCAAACACTAAACTAACACAATAAAGTTATAAAATTAGCAAAACAGGACACGAAATAAATACTGAAAGTACTCAATTAACCACCAAGAAGTTAGAAAAACAAGGGAACACAAAAAGTTATGGAAAATATAAAAGAAATACAAAGAAATTAAATTTAAACACATCTGTACCAATAATCACATTAAATGTTCATAGTTTAAATCTCTCAATTAAAGAACAAAGATTGTTACGTTGGATTAAAAAACACATGAGCCAATTATGTATTCCCTAGGAGGAAGATAGTTGAAAAACCAAAAGACAAATAAGTCTTAACAAAAGTAATGAAAGGAAAGCTAGAATGGCCTTATTCATACTAGATAGAGTAGAATGTAGGGAAAACAATATTACAAGAGATTAAAATGGTAATTTCAGAATGAAAACTGGGTCAATTCATCATGAGGACATAAGAATCCTAAATGCTTACGTACCTATTAACAAAACCTCAAAAATCAAGAAGCAAGAAGAAATAATTTCAAAGGGCAATAGACAAATCTATAATTAAAGATTTCAATCCCCTTCTATCAACAATTGATAGAGCAAGTAATATAAAATCAGTTAAAATTATTTGACATTTGAACAACCTTCTCAACCAACATAACCAAATTGATATTTACAAAGCACTGCACTCAATAACAATAAAATAAAAATTATTTTTTCATATATACAGAATATTTACTAGGATAAACCATATTGTAGGTCATGAAGTTAAAAAAATCCTCAAATACTTACAAGTAAATGATACACTTCTAAATAATCAATTAGTTAAAAAAATCAACCAAAACAGAATTTATAAAATATTTTTAAAAGCATAAAATCACATCAGAATTTATGATATGCCACTTGAATAATAAGTAGTATAAATCTATGAACATTAAAAGTCTATGTCAGAAAAGAAAACAGGTTTCAAATCAGTGACATCAGCACCCAGCTTGAAAAACTAGATTAAGGAAAGCAAATAAACCATAAGTCAAGCAGGAAATGGAAACATTAAATATTGGAGCACAAGTCAATAAAATAGAAAAAAGCGTAGTTCTTAAAAATTAATAGAAACCTCGGTGAAACTAAAGTATATTTTTGAGGATATTAGTGAAATTGACAAGCTTCAGGCCGGCAAATAGGAAAATATATAGAAGACACAAATTATCAATGGCAGGAAGAACAGAGGCAATAGTGCTTAAAGTATTTTAGATAATAAAGATAATAGCAATATTAATATGAAATGATTATGATAAAATATGAATAATAGTTTGCCAATAATAGTAATAAATTTCATATAGTGGTAAAATTCTGTGGGAGAGCCAAAATACTAAGGTTCACTGGAAAAAACTATAGAGAATCTGAATAACCCTCTACCAATTACATAGACTGAATTTGTAGTTAACACTCGTTATGATTTGGACCTGAAATGTCCCTCAAAGGCTGTGAGCTAAAGGCTGGTCTCCAGCCTGTGGCACTATTGGGAGGCGGTAGAACACTTCTAAGTGGGGCGTACTGGGCTAAAGTGAGGTCACTGGGATATGTTCTTAAGGGGACCTGACTTCTCTTTCTCTCCAATATGCACTCCCTGCCACAACGTCCTGCCTCACCACAGGCCCAAAGGGATGCTGCCAAGCAACCATGATTACTTTGAGCTATGAACCAAAATAAATCTTTCCTCCTTATACGTTGATCATCTCAGGTATTTTGTCACAGTAACACAGTTAACACAAAACGTTTACATGAAGACAATATATGAACCATCCAAATTTTGTGGTGAACCCTAGTAGACTTTTAAGAAAGAAATAATGGCAGTCTACATAAGCTCTTCCAGAAAACTGGAAATAATCCCTTCCAGCACATTCTGTGATGCCAACATTACCCTGATAACGAAATCCAACAAAGGTCACAAAAATGATTTTTAAAGAAAATTAAGCTACTGAATAGCTCTCACGAGCATAGATGCAAAAAAAGCTGGTGAAAATTTCAGCAAATTGGATCAAACAATGTAAAAATAGTAACACATCACAACCCAGTGAGGTTTATTCCAGCAATGGAAGACTAGTTTAACATCTGAGAATCAATCAATATAGTTAAACATTACCAGCTATAAAAGAAAAACCATGTTATTACTTCAGTACATATATGGAAGCATTTGAGAAAACCTTCAGTCTACTAGAGACAATCAAGTGAACATTGTAGTGGAGGTTCTCATCAGCGTAATAAGAAAAGAGCAAAAAATAGAAAACATCCACATTTCAAAGAAAAATTACAACTGTGCTGATAACACGATCATGTAGTTAGAAAATATACTGAAATCTGCATAGACATTATCAAAACAAATGAGTGAATTTAGCAGCTGAAAGATGAATATGCAAACAATGATTATAGTTCTATATAATATTAAAGAATAATCAAAGTGAAATTAAGAAGCAGAGAACAACTAAATTTAAATTAAAAAGCAACATATTTACAGCAACATTAAATTATATGGGGATACATCTGACAAAACATGAAAATCCAATTTGGGATATATTATCATTTTAATAATATTAGATATTTTAATTGTTGAATATGGGTTATCTTTCCATTTATTTAGTTTTTAAAATTTATTTTATTGTGTATTGTAGTTTTTGCAGTGCAAGTATTGAAGTGCTTTTGTTAGATTTATGCCTAAGTAATTCTTTTTGGAACTATTATAAATGGAATTTCTTAATTTTATTTCAGACTATTGATTGTTCATGTAGAGATGTACAATTGAATTTTGTATATCAATATTGTCCTGCAAAAACTTGCTGAGATCATTTACTGCCTGTAATTTTTTTAGATTTCAGATTTCCTATATACAAAATCTTGTCTTTTATCCATAGAGATGGTTTTATTTCTTCCTGACCTATCTGAATGCTTGTTTCATTTTCTTGCCTAATTGCCTGGGCTAGAAATTCCAGTAGAATATCAAATGGAAGTGTAAAAAATTCTCTTCTCAACCTACTCTCTCCTCTTACAAACATATCATTTTACTAAAACTGTTCAAGATTATCTAAAAGTCAACATTATTAAATGCAAAACACACTTTCGAGTCCTCATCTCACTCAATTTCTCAACAGTGTTTGACAAAACTGACGATTGTCTCCCTCTGAAGACTCTCTTTGGATATTTATTACACCACAGTCTTCTGCTTTTCCTCCTGTATTAGTGGTTGTATTTCAGTTTCTTCTGACAAGCCTTTTTTTAATTACATATAAGTCACACATATAAATGACCATGTGCTCCCCAAAGATCAGTCCCAGACACTTCTCTCTTTTAAGAGATCTTATCCATGCCTATGGTATCTACAAAATATTTTTGTGCTGATGACTCTTCAAATTTACCTCTGTCCTGGATCTTCTGCATTTAATTGCATCTCCTCACACAATACTGTACTCTGACTTAGTGTTTCACTGCTTAAGCTTCATAGTTTGCATATACCACACTAAAACATTTTCCCCTGTAGAGACTGTAAGCTTCACGAGAACAGGGGCCTGGTTTTTTTGGTGATTGTTGTCTTTCCTGAGCAACAACCCAGTAAACACTAAATAAACAATTACATAAATGATGATGTTCTAAGATGTCAAAATTTTTCTTGGTCAAAACACCAATGAAATCTTTAAGAAGGTAATTTAATTTGTATTACTTTATACATAACATACCAATTTCTTTTTGACAGCAGTAGTAGTGTGTTATGGTCTATTTGAAGAAGAGTGCCTAAAGAGGAAAAGTTGGAGTTTCTTTTCTTTTGAAAATCAAATCCATGTCAGCATTTAGATGTTTTGTATAATAAGAACTTTTACTGAAATATAATAAACACAAAAGAAAATATGCAGGTCTTAAGTTTTAAAACTAATCATGTTCACTTGATGAGCACCCAGGTCATTAAGTAGGACATAATGACACCTCAGATGCAACACTCATACCCCTTGCCAGTCACCTCTACTTCTACCCATAAGAGAATCATTATCTTGAGTATTACTAGCATGAGTAAATTTTGACAGCTTTTGTACTTTTTAGTAAGTGTAATCATACATTAAACTTCTTACATCTCACTTTTTTTCCTTGATGTTTATATGTGCAAGATTCATCCATAGTTTCATGTCAGACTATGTCTTGTTCATTATAATTCTTGTATACTAACCTTTGTTTGAATAGACTACAATTTATTCAGTTTATTTGTGATGAACATTTGGATACTTTGCAATTTGGACTTGTGACAAACAGTGTTGTTATCAACATTCTAGTATTTATCTAAAAGTAATAAAATGTTGGATGCTAATAGTAGCAGGCTTAGTCGTACTACTAGTAGAAATAGTAGTAGTTGTAATGATGTTATCTACTAATGGTGTCACTGGGAGGGTTGAATAAAACTCAAAATAGAACAGTTTCTGGAATATTTTTTTGGTGTCAGGAATGGAACTCACAACCTCACATTTGCCAGGCAGGCACTTGTGCCTCTGAGCTATATTCCCAGCCCCTGGGAAGATATTATTTTTGCAACCAAAGTTAATAAATAACTGTTCTTACTGCTCCCAGGCTGTGTAAAGCAAAATGATACTGTAAAGCAAAATGTATTTATTTTTTCAATGTCTTACAAATACTACAGCGATTTTAAAACGATATAGTTTAATTTAGTTACCATTCATATAAGTCATCTCTGAGCATCCATTAAGGTATCATATGTAAAGCATATTTAAAGAACTACCTAATTTTGAAGTGGTTATCTTTATTTTTTTTTTCCTATGGATCATTAATAATCCCACAAAGTGCCAAAGACAGACATTTAGGCTTACCGAAGTTTTCTCTATTGTTAACATACAAAAGATAAACATTCAAAACCAGCACATACAGAAGGCACCCTGTCCCTTGACTCCAAAGATAAAAAGAAAAGTTCATCATTATTTAAATAAAAGTTTCAAAACTTTCTAGAAGTTAACTAACATTGTGAAGTATTTCCCCTTTGTTTGGAGCACATTGCCCTAGGCAATATCAGGAAGCAAAGTGTGTTTCTGCTGTCCATTTGTGGATTTTTCCTTCTAAGGCAGGCTGATTTGGCCAGCGGCAAATGGACCATGGAAATTGTTGGCTAGGGGCTGAGAACTTCATTTAACTTATGAAGCTTTTTAATTCTGAGACACTGTCACCGAGTCTTAGCACACATGGAAGTGGTGTCCTGCGTATTTGTAGTCAGACAGGCAATGAGGACGTAGGTCTTTCAGCAGACAGTAATTGATGGCTGCTAAGACAATGTCTGTCTTAAATCACTCAAATATAAAAACCATGAGATATTCAGGGGACAGAAGCACTAGATGAACCATGCATGTCCCCTGGGCTATGCATAACAGCTGTCATAGGATAGAGCCAGGAAGTCACTGCCCTAACTTGTGGGAGCTTTCTGTCACATTTTGAGTAGAAACTTGGCTCCTAAGTAGAGAAAACTCACTTCTATCACACACAATTTTGGCAAATGTAATCTTTTTATCCTTTACTATCTTTCAAAAATATCATTCCTCAGAAGTTTCTGAACTCATTATATGCAGTGCATCACAGTGGATGATCCGGGGGACACATGTCCTCCTCTTAGACAGTTCAGATTCAGTAGAGAAAATAAGAGAGTCTGTCCCACAAGCAGCACAGTGAATGAGTGTGAGGAGCTCTTTGCACTGTACAGTTCTGGGACAAAGTTCCAGCTCTTCTCCTCATTATCTGGGGAAACCTGGGTGAGTTTCCCCCTTTCTGTCTCTGCCAAATGCTCTGTATCTTAAAAAGAGATAAAAACATGTCCACTTATTGCTGGGAAATTAAAATAGAAAAGGTACATATGATTCTTGGGGAGGTGCAGAGGTGTACTTAGAAGCTGTTAGGATTATCTCAGTAACCAATTTGAAGATAGCAGTATGTAATACAATTGCCATTGTTAACTTCCTACCAGCTTGCTTGAAATTCTGTATTGTTCTTATTGTTTTTGTGCTGTTTTGTTTATGTCTTTGTGTTTGTAAATTTGTTTTTGTTCTTTTCTCTTTAAAATTAAAAAAATGAAAACAAAAAGAAACTATTAGATGTCGGGCTGAGGTGTAGCTCAGTGTAAAAGTGTTTCCCTAGCATGTGTGTGTACTGCAAACAGAAAAGTTAGCTGCTGTTGTAATGTTATCATTATAGTTTGGGTTTGAGGTTAAGGGTGAGAGAGATTTCTTCGAACTGCAGAGAAGCTCCAAGAAGGCTTTTTGAAGAGATAGAAAGTGGCTTTTGAAGGTAAATAGGTGGGATTAAGATACATTATTCCTAGAGGGCCTTAAACCAGAGAAATATATGCATACATACCCATACATAGTGACACACATGTGCATGTGTTCATGGATATTTGTGTGTGTGTGCATGTGAGTGTGTGTGTCTGGAGGCGTGGAAGGAGGGACAGCAGGCTTTTCATACCAATCACCTGTAAAAATGGTGAAGGTCCATGATAAGGGAAGATTTTAAACATTTCCAATACGGATCTTTGAAGGTTTTCATTTATTTTGACTACTTTGCACAATTTTTACAATTAAATGTCTGTTAATGAAATTACATTTTAATACTCATTAAGATAGAGGAAAGAGTGTAGAAGCAAGAAAGTGTGCAGTTTTTTGATTGAATAACACCTTCAGTGCTTTCTGGAGATTTTTAAGGTTTCCGTTGCTTTTCCTGTAATTTAAAAAAAATTTTTGTGGTACAGGTCAATCCTCACAAAGAACTACAATCCCAGCCCTTTTTTGTTTATTTTTCAGCAGCGTCTTGCTAAATTGCTGAGTTATTTAGGCTGGGTTTGAGCTTGTGATCTTCCTGCTTCAGCCTCCCACAGTACTGGGATTACAGGCATGTACCACTTTTCCTGGCTGCCTTTAACTTTTGAATGAGTTGTTTTCTTGGCTGTCACTCTCCTGTGAGCTCTGTGACAGGAGGGATGATATCTTTACTTTTTCAGTCCCCGCAACTTGTTATCCCAACCCTAGTGCCTGACCCCAAGGGTGCTGTCAATGGGGATTTGCTGTGTAAAGTGAGGACTGACTTTTGCTATGACAGTTTCTTTGATACCTCTTACTGAAACTCCCCTTTCTTTGGCCCATTAATTTAAGATGGTAAAATCCTCAGTTATTAATTACTGTATAAATAGTAAAACTGCAGGAAAGCCTACAAAATTGCCTGTAAAGCAACAGCCTCATAAGTTGTAATTACAATAAAGAGCAATGACTCATCTAGCCACAACCCATACCCATAGGCAAAGGGTCTATGACAGCATTTCTTGAACCCACAGAGAAGACCTAAGTTTGTCTTAGAGTATTCTATTGCTAGACTGAAGCTTGAACCCACATCATGTGACATCTCCCCCAGTTTTGTTTTATACACCAGAATTAGAGTACAGAAGACAGTGTTGATAAGCCCTAATCTTCAAGTGTACCTATTTTAGAATTCAGTGCCATCCAGCCTGCGAGAATGCTTATCTCTTGTCATCCAAATTCTCAAAGTGTGCATGTGATTTATTGTTGACAACACTGCAAGAATCTGTCCTTTTTCTGCCCAGCATGTTTGAAAGCTTCATTGAGTCACCGCAGTGCATCTGAATCCCTCCGGACACTCTCTGGGATGAATTAAACATCAATGATCTCTAAGCTATGAACTTTTTGTTCCACTGTGCCAGTTGTGATATTTCACACATTGTAGGGTCAAATCCATCTATCAGCTGATGTCTAATGATCTTGGCAGGTGCTTGCACTGCTAAGCATGAGAAAAATGTGTATGATGATGTAGTCAGGAGAGTAATTAATACTCAAAAAAGTGACCTTTATATTTTTGTAAACTGAAGATTTTGAGGCAGATGATGTTTGACATTAGCGATATATTGGCAATTTTGTTTTTAAGGCACTATACAAAACACTAAAGCATGTGCCTAGCTCTTTGATTACTTAAGAACTATCAGAAGGTGAAGATTACAACGTGTTAATGGTTTCCTCCCAAGCACCAGCATGCTCCTCTGGCAGGGGACCCAGAGCCTTGCTTGGAGCAGATTGGGGGTCAGGTCTTTGACATCAGCAGCTCCCCCCTCTTGGGACAGAGAAATCTATCTGTTACTGAACTCCTATTGCATATCAGGAACCACGTGAGGCCCTTTGCACATTTTATTCAATGTAACTCTCACAAAAACATTGCCAGGTAGATTATATTCTCCGTTTTCTACTCCTTTTGAAACAATAAATGGTTATCATGTCAAGAGGATACATTTTTAAAATCACATAATCATATTAATAGATACAGAAAAGTGTCTTTAATTGTAATGTTGTGGCTGCCTCAATGTCCTGAGCAGGTTCAAAATGTTGACCTTTCCTGGTCATTTTCACTTTGAGGAAGAGCCAGAAGTCCCATGGTGCTCGATGTGGTAAGTAAGGTGGGTAAGGATATAATGTAATGTTTTTCCAAGCCTGGCTTTCCTCTGGATAACACTAGGCAGCAGCATTCACCATGTTTTTTATCAGACCTTGTAAAGACACTCATGAAAGAGTACTTCCAGAGCTGCTTCAGAAAGTGGCAAGAATGATGGGACAGTGTTTGAAGCAAGGAAGAGGACCAGAGGCGGGGCTAATGGGAATGTGCTTTTCACTGCAATGGCTTCTATTTTTAAAAATTTTAAACATCATATTTTTAGTATAGGTGGAAGTTTTCAATGTCAGTTTCAAAGGCTCATATAGCTTTAATATTCTCCAATTTTATTTAAAAAGATAGAAAAGGTTTTCTGTAGTTAGAAAATAAATTTTGATTTATCATTTATCACCATCTATTTGAACCAGAAAAACACTCCACTGAGGTCAATGGATTAAAGTAGATATGAATCTCACTCCTGCCCCTGTTGCTTGGGCTCCATTTCATTGTGTCTAAAAGTGTAAAGACTCTCACAGGCACTGGTCTGGTGAAGATCAAGGAAACGGAGTGAAGTAAAGTGGTCTGGTCCGCTCTGCAGGCCTCAGAGGGAAGCCGTCCGCAAACCGTGTCTTCCTCAGCTTTCACACATGCTAAGGAGATATTCTTCATTTAACAGATTATCTTACTCCAGTAAATTTCCAACCCTCTAAATTGTGAAAGGGGCAAATAATGGGCTGATACACATTTTGATCTAGTATTTATAGACTTTAGTTTCAGGCGGTTAGTATATTATCATAGTTATCAGAGATTTTAAAAGTCCAAGTATCTAGGTTATAAATCTATCTAAATCACCTCTTCAAAACTTTGTAAGATTGGAAAAAAAGCAACAAGTGGGTAACAAAGATAGCTACAATTCACTACACCACTTACTTATTTTAAGGACTTTTTAGAGACATTAAAATCTTGGTTAATATGATTCTTTTTGTAAATAATAGTTATTCTCCAATTTCCCAGTCTTCTAACACATGTTCTACTGGAAACAAAGAAGCAAAACAGAAACACATACCCTCCTATCTTAAACTTTTGTGCTGGCTACAACACCAGGTTGAAACCGATTGGTTTAGCTCTGCAAACATATACAGTCACCCCTCCTTATCCACAGTAGATTGGTTTCAAAACTCTTCATAGATACTAAAATGAGAGAATGCTTGAATCCCTATATTAAATGGCATAGTATTTGCCTAGAACCTATGCACTTCTCATATATTTTTATTTTGTTTATTTATTAATTTGGGGATGCTAGAGATGGACCCCAGGGCCCTGTGCATGCCTGGTACACTCTCTATCACTGAGCTATATGTGCATTCCCTTCTTGTATACTTGAAACAATCTATACCACACATAACACAATTTAAATGCTATATAAACAGTAGTTATATTGTTTAAGTGATAATGGCAAGAGAAAAAGTCTGTAGATCTTCAGCACAGAAGCAACATTTCTTTTGCATATTTTGGACCACAGTTGATTGAATCTGTCAAGGCCAAACTCACAGACAGAGAGCTGACTCTATACAAACCACAAGGAAGGAAATGGTTTTTGTGAAGGTACAGGCCTCAGATCGCTGAGGTACCTCTGCTGGTCTGTTGCACAATTCTTGAAGTATTTCATAGTTTCAGGGAAAAACATCAACGCAATTTATTCACATATGCTGTTTGGATTTGAAATGTAAGATTAATTATGACTTTCACAGGAATTCTTTATTATTAATGATCTTTAAATTTGCACATCCATTGCAAGGACTGAACTGATGTGCTTTTCTTCTGATACTCAGTTACAAAGTTGCTCTTTATGTTTATACGTTTATGTCATTTTTATGGTGTTGTTTATGAGTGCAACATTTTAGTTGCTTTTTTGTTTATTATTTTTTCTATAGCCTTAATTCAAATCAATAAATTTGTGACTCAAAATGGTTCAATGAGGTCTAAAAGAATTTATGAAAATGGTGATATAAACATTACAACTCTGAATAATGTTGTAAATTTAAATTTAAGTCCTTAAGCAGGACTCAAGTACAAATATAAATGTTGTGTTTTCTGTATGCTCTAAGACAAATATGAGATTGTGATGGTTTTGCATAAGCAGCCAAAAGAGAGGAAGGAAAGAAATAAAGGAAGAGAAAAATACAAAAATCAAGCAAATGAATGATAGGAAAAAAGGAAAAGAGAGAGGGAGGTAGGGAAGAAAGGAGGGAAGGAGGGAGAGGAAAAGGAAAGTGTTACCAGGGAATATACTGACTAAAATATTATTTTTAAAAATTTTGTCAAATTGTTGCATAAAGGTATCGCTCTGTAGGTTTCATGCTATTTTCTAGTAAGGCACGTACCATTAAGCATTTCCAATGTAATGGCACAATAATGTTTTCCAGTAATAAATTAATGATTTTATTCACTAAATAAGCAGAACAGGGTCAAATCCAGGAACATTATTCAAGTATTTTCTCTCTGTAGGCATATTAAGGAAGTAACCGAGGTTGCTAGGGATCACTCAGATATGTGCCTTGCTCTTTTCCTGAAAGAAAAACTCTGACATTTTGGTTAGGCATATAGACACTCAAAATAGATACATAATTACTCTGCTTCTTTGCTGCTATGTGTGGCCATGTGACTGATTCTAGTCCCTGGAATGTGAAGGCACGTGACACATGTGATTTATGAAGTACATCCTCATAGGCAAGGGTCATGTGCCTTCTTCTTTCCTTCCTCCCTCTACCACCTGGGATGCGCACTTGGTGGTGAGCCGTCTTGTACCACATAGGTGAGACTAACACTTAAGAAATGACAGGACAGTGTGCTAGAAGGAGCACAGATCTCTGAATGACCTCCATGCCTTTCCTGAACCCTCTAACTTCGCACTATTGTTAGAGCTAGAAATCAATGTCTAGCCTACTCAAGTCCATGCTGTGTGATCTCTGTGTCACATAGTCAAATAGATACTCAAAACATAATACGCCTAAATTTTAAGAAGTTTGTGATAGTGGCCATAAATTTAATGACAAGTATTCTGTCCCAAGAAAAAAAGAAAAAATGTCTTAAATTATATTGTAGAATGTTACAAAACATCAATGACAAACACAAGGAAGAGAAATTACTATCACGTGTGCATGAAAGCAGATATTTCACTCCATAGTTAAACAAAGCCAATGATGTATAGAGTATAAATTTGCTTTTGGCATATGTGTGGGGCATATGTGATTGTTGGATTCAGTTACTTTTATTATTGTTCTGTTTATCGCTGACAAAATAGAGCACAAATGGGGAGGGCTTTTTCCTTCATTTAGTTAATTATTTTGTGAGTGACAATTTAAACTGAGGAAAATAGTGCACCTGGATTAGTACTGATAGAGAATCAGTAATGTGTACAGCAAGGAAAGGCATTTGTCATACAAAAAATTCGAGATTATCCCTGAACGCAGAAGTATATGCAGATTTGTTCATGGAAAATAACTGACGATCAAAAACTTTTCTCTGGGTCTTATTTTGGTTTTGAAGGAGTGGTGACCATTATGACTGTGATCAAAGTAGGTCCTGCGGCTGCACTTCCGTTCAGGCCGCTGCAAGTATAATCACGTAGTGAATTCAAGACTGAATTTCCTCTGTAAAGCATCTTGACTGTGAAGAGGCAGGCTGCTATTTGTAATTTTGAAACAAAGAATGAGATCTCCTCAAGATACTGAACCAGTGCCAGTAAAGAGGGGTCAATTGGATAAATGTAGTGGATGGACTCTTCAG
>PVLD010022072.1:0-30070 GCA_004027595.1 Dinomys branickii | reverse complement strand
TATTGGTAATTCATTCCTGAATTGCTCTTGTAAGGTTTCTATTTGTTTCCTATTTTCTTCTAGACTTTTGTCTATTTCTCGTCTGTGTAAATGGAGCATTTCTTCCATCATTGTTTTCATCTCGTTTTTTATCTGAGAAATCATTGTGGGTATGTGGGTTATTTCTGCTTTAAGCTCTTTCATGGCCTGTTGGAGTTGTGTAATTTCGGATGCAATCGTTTCATATCTTGAAGTTATGAGGCTTCCTGGTTCCCCTGTATCTTCATCTTCAAAACTTGTTCTGGGTGGGGCTGAGTTTTGAGACTGCATTTTGCTCCTCTGTTTTCCCATTTTTGGGTATCAGATTCAAAATGTGGAGCTATAAATTCCAAAGGCAGTTCAGCAGGCGGAGGTCTGCTGCAAAGTCTGCTCCAATGATTCGTTTTCTTTGGGAGAATGTCCCTTAAGCTTTCTGCTGAGATTTGTTCTTCTGTCTTCCCGTTTTTGGGTATCTGATTCAAAATATTGAGCAGTAGATTCCCCAGGTAGTTCAGCAGGCAAAGGTCTGCTGCAGAGGTTGCTGCAATGACTTTTCTTGATGGGAATGTCCCTTAAGCTTTCTGCTGACAGTTCCGTTTAAAAGGCTGTACAGATATTGGTTAGATACTCCCTACCAAGTGACCTGGGTGAGGTGTGTAAGACCGCTCCCCCGCCCTCCCAGGGTTCCCTGCAGGTATAGGGATGGATCTCCTCCCCCACTCGGTGATCTGGTCCCGAGCGCAGATAGCTCACCAGTTTTCGGAGTCCCTGCAGGCAGGAAGGTTCCAAGGTGCCAGTTTATCCTTTGGGGCTTTCTGCGCGGCCCACCTGATGCACGCGAAATGTGGGACTGCTGGGCATTGCCGCCGCTAAAAAGCCTATCTCTGTCGGGAGTCGCCAGAAAGCTGCACCGGCTCGGGAGGCGGGAGGGACCGAGCTGGCTGCGCTCCAAGGGCGCTCGGATCCAGCCAAACTTCGTCCCCGTGCGGAGAGTCCCTGGCTCCCAGCGTTTAGGGCTTTCTGCGCGGCCTTCCCGATACACGCGAAATGTGGGACTGCTGGGCGTTGCCGCCGCCAAAAAGCCGATCTCTGTCGGGAGTTGCCGGAAAGCCATGCCGGCTCAGGAGGTGGGAGGGACCAAGCTGGCTGTGCTCCCAGGGCGCTTGGACCCAGCCAAACTTCCTCCCCACGTGGAGCGTCTCTGGCTCCCAGCGTTTGGGGCCCTCCGCGCGGCCTGCCCAATATGCGCGAAATGTGGGACTGCGAGGTGTCGCCGCCGCCAAAAAGCCGATCTCTGTCGGGAGTCGCAGGAAAGCTGCACCGGCTCGGGAGGCGGGAGGGACTGAGCTGGCTGTGCTCCCAGGGCGTTCGGACCCAGCCGAACTTCCTCCCCGCGTGGAGCGTCTCTGGCTCCCAGCGTCTGGGGCTTTCTGCGTGGCCTGCCCGATACGCGCAAAATGTGGGACTGCCTGGCGTTGCCGCCACCAAAAAGCCGATCTCTGTCGGGAGTCGCCGGAAAGCTGCACCGGCTCGGGAGGCGGGTGGGATCGAGCTGGCTGTGCTCCCAGGGCACTCGGACCCAGCCAAACTTCCTCCCCGCACGGAGTGTCCCTGGCTCCCAGCGTCTGGGGCTTTCCCACGTGTCGCCGTGGCAGCCTGGGCCGCCCTACCCCATCTCCCCCGGCAGCTCAGAGAAATATGCCCAGTTTGAACTTCCCAGCCGAGGTCCCGGCATTCACGCTCGCCAAGTCTGTCTCGAGCTGGTGGTGTTTATTAAGGCGGATCGCTCCCTTGCTGCTCACCTGGTCACCATCTTCCCGGAAGTCCTCGCTTGTACTATTCTTGTGCAACTTTGTAAATGGCTGTCTGTTTGTTCATATCTTTTTGTTCTTTTACTTTTAAAATAAAAAAATTTAGAAAGAAAAAATATGTATTATAATACAGCAACCATTGTTAATTTCCTATCACTTTGTCTGAAATTCTGTATTGTTTTTATTGTTTTTATGTAGTTTTATTTATGTCTCTGTGTTTGTTAATATCGCTTGGTTCTTTTGTCTTTAAAAAAAGGTTCTTGCAGTGGTATAGAGGTGATGGGTAGGGTTTCTCTCTACTTGCATAGCTCACCAAGCCTCCTTCAATGGTGGAGAGGTGATGTGTTGGGTTTGCTTCCTCCTGAGTGTCTCACTGGGGCTCCCACAATGACAGAGGGGTGATGGTCCACAAGTATCTGTTTTAGAAATTATTTTGTGTAATTTTGATATAGCAGGAGCTAAGCATGAAAGTAAGAATGATCCAAATGAAAATATTATTAACTATAATGCAAGAAAATGTTATATATTATGGAAATATATGTAAAGGAACACACAGATCATGATCTTTCATGGATCACAGGATATTACATGCAGTGAATGTGTTCACTTTCAAACCTTAGAATCAAATCCTGAGAAGCAAAACATGTACCTATGGGTACCATGGAAATTTCCTATTTTTAGCATTCATATTTGATATGCTAACATTCCTTCATAACAGTTCTATCATTTGTGGGACAGTGTTACCAAATAGCAAGTGTTCTCTTCAGTTTTAGGAAATAAGAGAAATAAAGTGTAAATTTAGCACCTTTATTCTGAGAATCTGAAACTCAAAATGGTCCAAAATTCAAAACCCTGAGTGTGGAAAAGAAAACACCAGTGGAATATTCCATACCTTGAATATTTATTTCATGTACAGATTTATTAAAAATTACTTCTCAGCTATGGGTATATATGTATATGATACATAAGTTATTTCATGCTTACATCTGGGTTCCTTTCCCAAGGTATCATAATATAGATAAACAGGAATGGAGAGTAGAAATCGCTCCTGAGAGCCGGAAGGAGTCCCAAGTGTGTTGCCTGCAAATATTTAAATTTAAAAAATTATTACAGTAAAAGATATCATGTCATAATTTCTCTCAAAATACCCCCCATCGCTTCAATTCTGAGCATATTTAATCCATCATTCTTGCAATTTTCTAAAGCGTCTGGAAGTCCTGTTTCGTGAATGTCTTTACAAGGTGTGAGAATAAATACAGGTAATGATGCTGCCAAATGTCATACGATGGAAAGAGAGGACTGTAAAGACAGGAAGGTGTGTCCTCTTCCACCTATTCCCCGGGATGTGGCACCATGTGACTTCTGGCTCCTCCTTAAATCAAAATGCCTATTAAATGGAAATGTTTTAATTGATTCAGCACATAGAAGCAGCCATAATAATGCAGCTAAAAACAAGAAAGAGAACTTCCAGACTACTTTGGAAAGTGGTAAGAATGTTGGGGCAAGCATGTTTAAAGGGAGAGTATTTTGAAGAGACTTAAGAGTGATTTGTCTTTTACAGAAATAAATTTTTGGAAATTTGAATATTCACTGAAGCTTTTGTTTGTGCATGCGAAACTTTGAAATCTGGATAAAATGTGAAATAGTTTATGTCTTAAGCTTTTCAAGTAAGGGACACTCAACCTATAATAATGAAAAAGAGAGCGCTCCTTGTGTTTTTTCATCTCCTCTCCAAAATTATCTGTGATTTATCTCTTAACTTCTAGCATAGATTTTATTTTGGTCAGATCTGCCTCCTCCTTTATAACCATGCCACTTCTATTGCTCCTGGAGGGCACCTCATTTAGGTGAAAACTGTTAGGGATTCTGGCCTTCTTTCCTGGGTTTCTTATTCTCCACATTAATCAGCCCATAAGATACCTAAATATACTAGTCACATTCTGAATTTTACAAGGGCATTTCATGGAGAAATATATTTTTGGAAATTTTTATACGTTGAAACTAACTTCGAAGCGATTTTGGTAGAAGAAAACACTGGCTTTTCTCTAAGTGTAGCAGCTCTTCTCGGCACTTCTCTGTTATTCTCTATGAGCGTTGCAAACTCTGGCACCACTCTAGGGTCCTCTTGCTCATCTTTCCTGATTTCTGCATCATTCAATTGGAAAGAAAGGAAAGTCAAAGCAGTGCTACTATTGGGTTTGAATTGTAGTTATATTAGTAAATTATAAGCATAAAAGATTAGGTAAATAATCTAAATGATAGCTGAGCACAGACATATGGCTTAGTGCTCGTTAAAGAAACTATTTATTAAATGTCCAGTTTTTATTAATTAGGATGTGCACAGTGCCTGCTCCTGCACTAGGGGTGTAACCTTATCCCCATCTTCACTTCAGTCCAGTTTTTCCTCGTGATCTTAGAAATTAATTCCAGCTCTTTATTCTTAAGGTAAATTTGGGTCTTTTAATTTTTTCTTTAGGAAAATGCATTACTTCCCTGAAAAACAGGGCACTTTCCTACAATTTGTCAGCACTGCGTCTTTTTGCGGATGTTTCTGTGCCCTCATTTCATAGTGAGAGGCCACGTGTGCAGTGGCTAAGGTTGAACTTTTGTGTGGGTGGAGTCTGGGAAGAAACCTGGATCTGTTTGCTACCTACCATTTCTTTTCCTTTTCCTTCCCCTTTTCCTTTCCCTCTTCCTCCTTCCCATCTTTCCTCCCTCCCTCCTTTGTTTAGGCTTTGAACAAACCCCAGTGCCTTTAAGAAGTTGATATTGTTAGAAGGAAATACAGAGCTATTATATTAAATATGTACCTTCAATAAAATAAATATTTACAGGGCTGGGTATAGTGACAGTGATACCTTGGGGGCTTCATGCTCTGGTTATTTTAAGTCTCCAAACCCCTATAAGAGTCTCTCACGTGGGGGAGTGCTTCATTTCAGCAATTTATGCTTCTCTAAATCTCTCTTTGTTTGGGAGAAACTCTTAAAACTCATGCCTTTTCATTTACGTGTGTATACAACCTTGATTTACTGTGCAAAAATATAACACGGTCCTTTTGCCAAATCTGGATTTGGCACTTTGTTTTCTCTCTTTTAAAAACTAATAGCTTAGTATGAATTTAGGCTTTTTATTTGTTCTTTTTGATGTCATATAAACCACATGTTCTTGCACACTTGTCTGCATAATTTACTGCCTACAGTATTGTTTTCTGATGATGAGCATTATGGTAATGAACTGTATAAACAGGAGGCCACAACATTTTTTAGCACGAAGGTCAATAGTATATTAAACTTGTGTTCATCGCACGTACTCCTTAGCCTTTCTTATTTAACTTCATCTGGCATTACCGGAGGGTGGTCCTGGGTGTGTGTGTGTGTGTGTGTGTGCACATTGGCACGCACCTCATGTAAACGTGTACTTACATTTTATATTTTTACTAAGGCTACTGCCGAAAATTGCTGCACAAGGGATTAACATCTCTAGGAATACCTACTAAGCGTAATTAGAAAAGGTGATTTAAATAAAAATGTATTTTGGGATTTGTCTGTTAAAGGTTGTCAAGGTCTGTGGAGAACCTGAGTTACAACTAAATAGGCTTTTTATAGATTAATCTAAGGTAACCACTTTTTTCAAATCCCTCATGTAAAACTCCACCTAAAACTCATTAAATAACAAGGCAATTAAATGCAATTCCTTTACTGTCACTGATTGGCTCATAGCAAGGATCAGGTGTGCAGAACCTGCAAGATCATGATGCTGTTATGATGTAGAAATACTGCAAGCTTGGTTGTGCATCATGTTGTCTTCTAAAGGAAGGGGCTGTGTGAGTAAGAACGCACTTACGTCAGGTCTGTGGTGCTGTGTCCCAAAGGAGGAGATGAGAAGCTTGACAAGAATACTGCCCTTACCATCTACAGCGAAATACAGGAAATAACACTTGCACACAAAGAGCCACGCTATTACAAATTTTATAAAGGACACAAATCATACAAGAGAGATGGTACTAGTGTCTTGGCATTCTTAGGAAGAAAGGAGACTGCTGAGGTGGAGAATAAGGGAGAAACTTGATGGAGTGTGAAGCACTGACGCATCAGGAGCCAAACCTTTAGTTGGTACTTGGATAAGAGATTCATCTCTGGAGAGCGATTGGCTATGCTTTCTTAACGCATACCTGTGTATCTGTTAATGAGCTATTCCCATGTATAAAAGAACAATTAAATTCCCTCTCAGCCTTCTGCTATATTATTTTAATCTTCTATAAATAGTTCTTAGCAAAGGCATTTTATTCTAAATTGGTTTTGTTTTATGTAACGCTAGCTTTCCACTTAGAAAGGAAAGTACTCGAAGAGCCAGCATATGGTTCCCTTATGCTGCTCGTAGCCGGCTTCTCCCGTCAGCCTGGTTCACGCTCTTCTGGGTAGAGTTTCACCCCTCATTGTCTGTTAGTTCTTCTTCCAGGTAGAACCTGTAACTTTCATGTTTTTCTTGGATGTTGGGGTGTTTTCACTTTTCTGCTCACCTGGGCTTCTCTGTCTTCAGCCTTATTCTTCTTACTATGAAAGAGATTATACGAAGAGAGAGAGAGAGAGAGGGAGAGAGAGAGGAGAGAAAGTTAGTGTAATTCAGAATGGATGGGGTGTGTAAAAGCGTACCTTGACTTAGTGCAATTGTCTTAGATGTTTTATGTGTTCTTTGGTCTATTAGACTGGTTTCCAATCTGTATACATGTATGATAATTTACTTCATAAGGTTCTACAAGATAAATAAATGAATCTGATGCTAGAAAAATAAAAGGGAGTACAAGGAAAGGGGAAAAAAGGGACTGAAATGTGTCGTGTACATGTCCCAACCCCTTACAGTAAATGTAATCATTATATGCTACGAACACGCACTGATAAGTCAGACACTGCTGCTCTGTTCCTGTCTCGGCCCCTCTGTCCCCTCCTCCCTCCCGTTCTCTCTCCATCTCTCCCAGAGGCTTGCATAAAGTACTTTGGTAATATTAAATATCAGCTTTTGGTTTTGTTCATGCTGTGCCGTGCCATTATAAACTGCTTTTTATTCTATTCAGTTTTACTGTTTATTAGTTTTTCTCTCCTTTTTTAAGTTTCATGTATATTTTTGTTTTGTTTCTGTTAAATCTGGAAGTTGATTTCTGCATACTTATTTAATAGTTTTAATAGGTACATTCAAAGGAATTTGTTTCCTCATATGATTTTGCTTGCATTCCACAGGTATGATTAGTTGTCTTCTGTTCAGAATATTTAATCATTTATATTTTGATCTACTTTTGAAATAAAGTATTTTATTTTTTAGGTAGTTAAAATTTACAGCAAAGTTTCTGAAAAGGCAGAGAGATCATTCTTGTACCTCCTGCCCTCACACATACATACTCTCCTCAGCTGTGAATATTTCCCACCAGATGATACTTTTAACTGCTGTAACCTTCCATTGGTACTCACTGTTACTCCAGGCCCCTAATTCACATGAGGGTTTATTTTTATTATGCATTTTCTGGGTTTGGACAGCTGCACGATGACATGTACCCACCATCATAGAGTACATTCTCACTCTCTTAAAGACTCTTGGTGCTATCTCCTGACTGCTCTCTCTTTTCCCCCTTGCCTTAGACAACAATGGTCTTTTTTACCATTTCTGTAGTTTTACCTTATCCAGAATGTGACATAATTACAATCATACAGTGTGTGACTTTTCTAGATGAGCTGCTTTCACTTTTTAGTTTGCATGTGTGTTTCTTTCATGTCTTTTCATGTTCTGATAGCTCCTTCGTTTTTAGTGCTGAGTAGTATACCATTTTGCTGAAGGATGTCTTTGATGCTTCTGCTTCAGTAATTAAGAAAAAAGCTACTGTAAACATTCACACGCAGGTTCTTGTATGGACATAAGTTTTCAACTCTTTGGGGAAATACCGAGGAGTGCAGTTGCTGGACCATATGCTATGAATATGTTCAGCTTTGTAAAACTCTGCCAATCTATGTTCCAAAGTGGCTGCACCATTTTGCTCTGCTGTCAGCAGCAAATGAGAGTTCCTGTTACTCCACATCCTTTGCCAATATTTGGTATTATCAGTCTAGATTTTGACCACCCAATAGGTGTGTAGTAGTATCACACTGTTGTTTTAATTTGAATTTCCCTGATGACATATGACGTAGAACATCTTTTCATCACCTCCTTCTCCCCTTCCTCTTCCTCCTCTTCTTTTTTCTTTGTAGTGGAAATTGAACCCGAGGCCTACATTCTCAGCTCTTTTAAACTTTTATTTTTGAGACAGGATCTTATCAAGTCACTAAGTTGCCTGATCTGGGCTCAGACCTATGATCTTCCTGTCTTAGTCTCACAGAGTGCTGGGATTACAGAGGTGCTACGTCTGGCTTTATATGCCCATTTTCCATTTGTTTTACTGGGACAGTTCTTCCTGGGTTGACAACAGTCTATGGTTAGGGATAGGGAGCAGAATTTGATAGACCAGTTTGGAGGCTACTCTATCAATAATTTAGGTAAGAGATAGTGGTTTTGAACTGGTTGATAGTAATGAAAGTGTGATTCTTTCAGATTCAGATACATTTTGAAAGTAGAGGTGGCAGGATTTGCTAGAGAATAGGATGTAGGATGTGCAAAAAAGAAAACAGCCAGGACTAAACATTGGGTCTTAATAACTGAAAGAGTGGCAATGCCATCCGCATGCATTGGGAAAGCTATTGGAGGAAAATTAGGAAGTCAGCTTTGCTATGTAAAATACGAGTCTCTTGGTAGAGTCTTAACCTACTTATTTAAAGTTATTTTTCATAGTCTTTGGTTGTTTTCATTTCCTATGGAGTGCATTACTATTCCAATGATTGATACTATTTGCTACCTTTTCTAGTGTTAGGTTTGGACACATGTTTTATAATTTTAAAGTTAGAAATTTCAGGTTTATATAGGGTAGGAATTTTATTATCTTTTTACATTCATTTACTTCTACACTCACCACTTTCTGATTCACAGTGTTGTAGATGCCGCCAGGTGTCCTATTTCAGAACCAAGTCTCTCATTTCTTTGAGGGCTGTATCCCTGTGCACTTGAATGTAATTCCTGTCCTGTTTCCAGGACAATGGCTGCTGTGGTCAGGTCCTGGTGGTGAAATGTCCATGTTCTCTTCCTGCCCCAATGTGGAACTTATGATGAGCCCTTGCCTCAAGCAACAGTTGGAAGATTTTTTTCCTCTTCTCTGCCGGTGGTTTGTGCAGAGCTTGGTTCCAATGCCCCTCCCACATAGGGATGGTGCTAAATTCCGGTTCTTCCCCTGGACCCAACTCCAGGCTGCCTCTGCCTGCTCTGGCAGCAGCCACAGCTTCAGTTCCATCACCACTCTGTTCTGGCTTTGGTTTTGGTCTTTGAAGGTGACAGAAAGTACAACTCGGTTTTACTTACCCCTGCCTCATTCCTCAGGGGAAGAGTACCCTTTGCTTCGTTTCTCTTTAATTTCAGTCCTTTGTAGAATTGCTATCTAGTCATAGGGTCAGGAGTGGAATTTATTATTATGACTTCTTGTGCATGCCGTTACCCCGAATTCCCTTTATTTTCCATTTGATTATGTTGACCAGTATGGCCTTGGTGAGCTCTGCTTCCTTCTCTGAATTCTGTATTAGTTTTGTCTATTGAGTCTGTTGCTTGTCCTGTTTTTCAGAGAGTTCATTTTCTCTTGGTTTTACATGTCGTCTGTTTTAAAAAGACGGTCAGGTTACAAGAAGAGGTGACAGGTAATGGAAACAAGTGTTTCTAGGGCCAGGTATATGCACGGTGCTAAACGTTTTCATATCTGTTTGCTTGGCCTCATGGCAGCAGTTTGGGTTACAGGGATTATCATTACTCATATTTTGTAGACCTTGAGTTTAGGCCAAGGGAATTAAGTAGTTGTTTGAATTTCTCTGAGATCCACGTGGCTCCCTGGACTTAGGACCCTCAGTTTTAACACCGGGAATGCCCTGGGAAACCTGGGCCAAGTTGGTCATCCAAAGCCCGTGGTCAGTGTTTCGGGAGTTAGGATCTCCAGGTTGGACCTAGGCCCATCTGCATCTTTCTTTCCACATGGTTTATACTGTCTCCATCCAAATAAAACAAGACCAATTCAGAGAGGTACATAGGATTCATGGTGTGAGAGAATTCACTGAGGGAAAAATAGCATTTTCTGGAAGGAACTTTGTTTAGGAGTCAGGAGATCTGAATTCTTCATCCTGTTCCTACAGAACCCCAGCATTGCATTGAAACCAGTCACTTCCGTTCCTGTGCTGCTTTTCTCTCCCCTGCCACCCAGGGGGCTAAGAAGTCAGCTTCTGTGATGTTTCTCCAGCTGTTCAGTGGTATTATTTGAAACTGTCCCTTAAACATGCACTATGCAAAACCATTTCAGATTCCATAAAATTAGTTTTTCGTGGTCATTGAGAGAAAAATGAAACTGAATGTAGAGGCCAAGATTTGCAATATTTCATGATTTGCTGATGTGTCTAGATCTAGTTGTTTACTATCCATTTTTCTGAGCACAGCATAGTTCTACTGAAGCAGTTTTGGCCTTTCTTTTATGTCATTTGTTATAATTAATTTTACAGTGTTTTCATTGTTGTTTTTAACTGTTTACATAGTGTCCCAAACATCTCAGCAGGAAACTACTTTATAAATCAAGTTTTCACTCTTTATTGTTATTTATAAAATGTTAATGACTTCTAATTGAGGCATGTGTGATTAATAGCTGAGAAAATGTACTTTTATAACAGCAGTGTTTCATCTGTGAAAATTACAAGGTAAACAAAGTTACAACATGCCACAATTGATGGGGGACTGATCCGGCCCCCCGTCACCTGGGCAAGGGTATGATGAGGGACAAAAGAGAGAGAGACAATAACTGAAAATGCCAAGGGGCCCAGAGGGTCAGAGCTCTTATCAGGCAGGATGAGACCAAGAATGTCCCAACTCGTCACTCCTTACTGAATGAGCACAGCTGTCCTGTAAGGAGGTCCAGGGAACAGTAGAGTGGAGGGCACAGAGGTGAGCAAGGTCTAGTAAGAGACAGAGTGTTCTGGCGTGAATAAGCCATTGATTACTGGGAAGCTTGTTTGTCCCTTGGGTTAACATTTATTTCTATAGAATTCTGTGTGAGAATCAGTGAGTCCCCAGCTGAAATGCTATCTTATTTTCTGAGAAATCACAACGTCATGGGTCATTGGGGCCTCAGCTGTGACCAGTAGCATAGGGAGTTCTGTTTCCACACGCCAACTGCTAGCTCATCAGGCAGGGAATGTAGACTTAGTCCAAGACCTTTAATGTAGAAAGCCAATTTGTGGATTTGTAGCTTGCTCAGGGTGGTCTCCATTACCAGTGGTCTTTGAAAGCATAACTGCATGCATTGATATGGGAATCTTTGTAAGGTATTTTGAAAGCACTTCTGATATGATACAGTGCTCAGGAAATATAGTACTATTATCTTTTGTTGTTATTGTTGTTCTTGGCCATGTATTTTCACTGGTAGACTTCTAAGCAAAATTCCCCAGAAATAGATTTTATGATAACATGTATCATTGATATTTTAACATTTTATTCAAGAAACATCTCACTTGCCTCATTGTGTCCCTGGCCCCTTTGTATCTGATGGTTAAATTCTAAGACTAAAATGGTTTTCTGAGGTGAGAAAAACATGGAATAATTTGGGTCTTTATGAAACCAGTTTTTTGGGGATGTGTGTGTGTGTGTGTGTGTGTGTGTGTGTGTGTGTGTGTGTGTGCATACGTGCATTTGTGTGTGTTTACCATTCACTTTGGTCAAAGTATTTAGTTTCTTTTCCATTGGATAATTATAGTCTTCCTATTAATATAACTAGAATAAAATTTACCAAACAAGGGCTACTAGCCACATTTTAAAAACTTATGAAAGGTTGTTGACAGTAATGAGATTTCTGAATTTAGAAAGATTGTAAAACTTAGAAGATTGTAAAACTTAAGAAGAAAATTTAGAAGATTGTAAAACTTTAGGATTTGCTTGAGAGACTATAAATCACAACTTTTTAATAGAGTGTTTATTACTTTGGTTGGCCATATGCTCAGCTTATAGAAGACATAAAGCAAAACAACCACACCACAACAGAGCAAGTTCCTGCCCTGGTGGGACTTCTAATCCCATGCTAATAGTAGTGGTTTTGAGCAAAATTCTGTGTTTCACATTTCTTTTGAGGGAAGGTAAGAAGAAGAAAAGTGAAACTAGAATAACTAGAATAATATTTTTCTGAGTTTTAAGGGACTATTCTGAAAAATTGATACAGTGAGCATTATTACTGTTAGGTCAGTTTTAATGAATGTATAAGGGAAAGAAATAGTACACAGTTCATTACTGTACAGCTTAGTACATATTTACAGAGTGAGTATTTCATGAAACCACTATCCCATAAAGAAATAAACATTAACACACTCTCGAACCTGTACTTGTGATGCAGCCAGAGACAGTGCACTCTTTTCCCAAAGCTCACCATCGTTCTGCTTTATATTTTTATCAGTGAGTTCTCCCTTTTTTTGAACTTTTTGTTAACTACAGCATGCAGTGTATCCTCTTCATGCTGACTTAGTTCTTTGAAGAATATGTGTATCACTTATGTCTTTGTGTGTATTAGCTCATTCTCACAGCTGTAAAACATCCGATTGTACAAATAAAATGCAAATTATCTATTTTGCTCTCATTAGGCATTTGGGTTGCTTACAGTATTTAGTAGTTACAAAATACTGGTACTATGATGACTCTCGTGTGTCTTTCAGTAAATATTATTAGCTTTCTGTTGTTAGTCAGAAGGCTTTGTCATAGGTTTAAGTTTAGTTTTTGAAGAACTATCAATTAGTTTTGTAAAGATTGTAACTTTGTCCTTGATAAGTATTAAATGAGCATATCAGTGGCTTTATATCCTCATCAATACTTGATATTTTTTAAAAATCATGCTTTTGGATGACTTTTAAAAAGTGGATGTGATCTTACTTCATGTTTCCTGGATGAAAAATGAGTTTTGAACATTTTTTTCAACATGCTTATTTCCCATTTGAAAAATCCCCCTTGCGAAGTATCTATTCCAGTCTTTTGTCTATTTGTACATTAAAATGTCTCTTTCATCAATTTATAAAAGTTATTTCTTGTCTTTGTGGTATATTTGCACTTACAATTTTCGCTGATTTGGGCACTGGAATTCAATACGTTAATTCCCTCAAGTAGTTGATCTGCTTACTCAGGTCTGACTCCATCTGACACGTGTCCTTTATCTTCGGAGATAATTCCACTGGTCATTATGACAAGTTGTCTAAATTTACCAATCCCGGCCCAGCATCCCTGTTGGTGATCTTTGATTTAAAGTAACCTTCAGTGTACATGTTCACTATCACCAGATCATATTATTGTGCTTTGCTGTGTCAGATTCCTAAAATAAGTTCACAGGGAAGCTCCATGGCTCTCAGAAGTCTCAGTTTTCTTTTACCCATAAAGAGAGGCAAAGATGAAAAAGAGTGTATTTTACCATATCGTGGGAGCATATTCTCAGGTCAGCATCTCCTTTTTTAATGAATTGAGGACTGAAATAACATTACTCATTCTTTTGTGATTTAAATATTTTATGTAAGACCGGAAAGTTTTGAGATATCTTAATGAAAGTATGTCCATGCTTGACTGCTGGGGAGTAGAACACAAAATCACTTTTATGAAAAAGTCAAATCCTATATCTAGAAGGCATTGATGACTTTGGACTTCTCAGGTTGTTGCAGTTGAGGGTACATAGGAGTGAGGAGCCCCTCACGGTGAGGCTCTGGGACCCTCTCCTCAAATGTTCACTTTTTTCTTCATTTTGCCTGCTGAGAATTATTTGGAATTTAGGCTAAAGCTGCTGTTCATTTTTTTAAATCCCTTATTTTATAGATAGGGAAGTAGATCTCAGAGTTTAAGTGGTTTTTCCAGCTCATACACTTTGACAATGATGGGGTTGGGACTGAAATCCAAGTTTTCTGCTGCCACAGGGTAACATACTGGTGGTTTGTGGTAATGGGAGAAATATCCTATTGCTGCAAGGATGTTCTCTTCCCTTCCATTTTCCGACTCTGAGTACTGTATCACCATAAGTAAGTTAGAGACTCAGAAGGCGTATCTGCATCACGAATGGAGTATGAGTCCCTGGTTTGCTACTGTGGCGTGTGACCTCGGAGTTCTGATCTTACCTGATATTCATGTTCATAAAGGATTTTCTGTCTCATTTTATGGCTCTAATTTGGTTCATAATTTCATGTGCAGTTATAATTCCTCTAATCTTCTTTCATTTATCATACCTTTATCTATTTTAGATACCTATTATTGGCCCTTCCATTTTCTCCTTAGTTGGGACTTACTCTGCTTTGGTTTCTGGACCTGTTTTTCTTTCTCATTTCTTATTCCTATTATTTGGTAACATAAGATCTGGTGGTCTGGTCAGGGTATTAGAAGACTTGAGGAAGAGAAGTTTTCAGGAAGCAAATATGGAAAAGGACTGACCTTGTTGACTTGAGGAAGAAAAAGTAGAGGGGGGAAGCTCATTCTTAGCACAGAGTGGAAACAGTAACGAGGACAGGTCCTGGAAGGAAGCAGGCAGAGGTCAGATTTGAGAGGAAGTGACAGGAACTGCAGCAGAAACTTGAGGAAGAAGCTTGGCCTGGAGTCCTTTTCCTCATTTCCCTGCTCCAGAGCTTCCTGGACACAACCAAGTGGAGAAGAGAGGCAGGAACGCTTAACAAAACTGCCGATTTCTAGCATTGGGGGCTATTTTTAGCATATTATACAAAAGCAGTGCAATAATAGAGTTGTAGAAATGATGAGGTCCTAGGGGAAGTCCTCCTGTTTCACAATTTTATCATGTATCTGAGAAATCTGAGGCCAAGAAAAGTCCTTTGACTCAGTTCTGGATGGAGCTGTGGAGTGCCAGCCCTGCTCCTCCCATCCATACCCACTCAGCTTGTGAGAGAAAAGCGCTCAGGGCCAGAGGCTGTCGCCTGGCTTCAAGCGCAGTCAGAAGCCAAGGAAGGGAAACCATGTGATCTGATTCACCAAAAGGTGCTCTTGCTACATGGAGAATGAAGTAGAACATTCATTCAGGAGTAGCAACTGAGGGAGCATTCAGGAGAGTATTCCAGGGGGCCAGGAAGGACATGGTTGTCTCTGGGAGGAAGATAAAGTGGGAAATGGCAGCTATATTTTGAAGACTTTATGGAGTGAATATGGTTAGATGGAAATTCAGGAAGATTCAAAGGTTTATGGCCTGAGGAATTGCGGGGATGTAGGAACAGTTTCTGAAAGAGCTAAATGGGAGGGATATAAGTGTAGTTGAAAGTAGGAGGGTTTGGCTAGGGGGAGAGTGGAAAAATAAAGATTTGTCCTCATTTGCTTTTATTTTAACTACTAAACTTGTCTTCAAGATCTCTGGAACATGGCCCATTTCTCTGCATCCTGCCACATAACACAGCGTAGTTCTTTGCCTCCAGGTACTTAATTACAATGAATATCGCATTAATGAGCTTCCTGTTGCTCTGACAAAACCCTGGAGATCATCACTCAGTAGGAGGAAAGTTCTGTTTTGGCTCCTGGTCTCAGCAGTTTCAGTCCATGGTTGCTCGGCTCCATCCTTGCAGGTCTTTGATGATGCAGAGCATCACGGTGGGAGCGTGTGAGAGAGGAATGCTGTGGGCCAAAGCTGGTGGCCAGAAAATGAAAAGGGAGAAGGGGCCAGAGTCTCAATGTCTTCTCTGAGGGCACAGCCCTGATGACCTAACTTCCTCACACTAGGCCCCACCTATTAGAGGTTCCATCATCTTCCAAAAGCATGAAGCGAGAGACCAAACTTTCAACCATGGGATTTTAAGGGGAGCATTTAAGATCAAAGTTATACTCATGCCTTAGTTCCTTCATTGTTGGGGCAAAATATCTAATTCCCACAAAATAAGGAAGGAGAGGTTTATTTTGGCGCATGTTTTAGTCCACAGTTGACTGGCTCTATGGTAGACAGGCATGGCAGGGCATGGCAGAGCATAGCAGCCAGGAGACAAAAAATGAAGAGAGGGTGGGGAAAGAAGAAGATTTTCAGGTCACTTTTGGACACCTACCTCTTCTGACCAGACCCTACTTTCTAAAAGCAAGTCAGTTATAAGCCCCCATAGTCTAACCACCTTCTAAAAGTCCCACCTATGAATGCCTAAAAAGGTCTCGCGGGAATATCTAGGTATAAGCCACAAGTGGATACTCTGATATGACAGTGATTTTAGTCATCTACTTTAACTTCTTAAAGCGAAGGGGGTAAGGAAAGAGTTTCTCCTTGTATTTGTCTTTATCCATGTAGAAAAGGAATTAGAAAGCATTAGTATTCCTGTAACATAGTTTAGCAGGGCCTTGAGTTGCGTCTACTGGCAGAGACAGGGTAAAGGATCTTAAAAAGGTGCTGAAGGGGACAAGTGTGAGAAGGAAGGCCATCCCTGTCCAGCATGCTGTTGCCCAAATTCCTCATTCTACAAATACTTTTTGCAATAGTTCTTCATGATAGGGCTGTTCTGGGTACTGGGAGTAATGCAGGGAGAAAAATAAATTCCTTTCCTTTATAGAAATTGCATTCCAGAACACTGATGATGTCAGTGCCTGTTCAAAATACTGAGTTGTTCCTTGTATCAGCAGCAGAAAAAGGGTCTTTGCTGAGTCAGCCACACTGTGGGCTGCTCCCCACTGACTACTGCATTGTCAGCTTGTCATTTGCTGTACTTTTATCTGCTTGCCTTCTCTGTTCCTCTGAGATTAAATCTGACCCACTCAGGACTGGTATTCCGTGCTGCAGGGGTTCACTGGCGGGAATCCAGCTCAGGTTGGGTCAAGCCTGTCCTTGCTTGTTTCCCCGTCACCTCTGTGCTCATCCTTGCAGGAATAGCCAAGCCCCCCGAGCTCCCCCCTGTCACATCACCAGTTCTGCTACTCTCCTCTTCATTTGAGTTCATGGCACTAATGAGTTCATAACTTAATTCAAAAGGCTTGAGAATTTTTTATGACATCTAGTATGTACTTGTTCATATCTTTACTTAGAAGGTTTTTGCCTTTTCTTCCAAAATAGATGGCCAGCTGCTTGTGCAACTCGTGTACCACATATATATTTATTAAGTGATCAGTGATGTGTGAGGCACCCATAATCTCATAACTTAAAGGGGCAAAAGCACAGTATTTTCTGATTTTGTAACTATGCTCCTCTCTAAGGAATTCTAGCATTAAGGCCTTCCTTCACCCCCGTCTCCCATCTCAGAGTTTTCCCCTGTCACCTTGGTTAGTGGGGGCATTACCATGACAGCATCCTGTGTGGTGCTTGGCTACCATCCTGCATTGAAAAGACAGTGGGATGTTTTGCTTGCCAGCCAGTTTAATGTAGGGTGACACTTTGGCACAACAAATTAAGGTGGAGGAGCCAACAGCCGCAGAGAAGTGTCCATTTCTATGGAGATTCAAGCAAGAAAATGACAGAGCACAAAGCAGTTCGATTTTCCTCTTATATTTAAATGTTAGAAAATAATTAAGCCAAACCAGAATATGAATTTTGATTGTTCATTGCTGAGGGAGGGACAGCATTTTAACTTACGCAGGTGTATTTGCAGAATAGGCAGAGAAGGTGCATGTTCTGCACTGTTGCCTGTGGTAGAATACTGACAACTTGACCCTTCTTCCTTTCAGATGTTTCAGATTTATTTTAAAACCATAACTGCAGTAGTTTTCTTCCCTCTGAGGGATGCTGAGGAACGTTGGAGCCTCTGTCCAAGAATGTGTGACTATAGAGTCATGAGTTTCATAGGGCAAAGCAGGCTTACATGATGAGTGAAATAATCGCCCAAATATTTCACAGGTCTTGAGTGCATCATTCATAAATTCTTGGGTGAGGCAGCCAACTGAACAGTTACACTGAGGGTTTTACAGCAGTTACACAAGAGGCTCCTTCAAGCGTTTAATATCCCACTTTTAATTATAAAGCTGTGTAAATGCACAGTGCTCTGCCCCAGTGTAACTGACATTGTGTCCATAGAGATGTTATACGCATGAAAGAAGTGGGATTCAGACCTAGCTTTAAGAACAGATACGATATTGATAAACGTGGATGACAGAACAGAGCATTTGTTTAGAATGCTAACAAATTGAAGCTTAAAGATAGGAGTGGATTAGGTGTGTGCCGTGTATGAATTAGATATTAGTTGTAAAGTAGTGAGAAATCAGATGAGCTTGCTTGGGTCTTAGGCTCAAATGTCTCAATGTGAGTTCTGGCCATGCCACTAATAGCTATTTATGTTGATAATTTATCTTCTCTGAGAGTGCCATAGGTGGGACAGTAGTTCCAATGAGAATGCTTTATATTCCATTACTATAACAACACATAGGGTAGGTTAATTACAAAGAGAGAAGAGATTTACTTAGCGCACAGTTTTGGAGGTTCAAGCTCATGGTGTTGGCTTTCGCCCCGCTCTGGCGAGGGCTCTGTTGGACCTGCCATGTTATGGCAGGAGTATGTATGAGAGCAAGAAATTCCTTCTTAGAAGAAGGAAGCCAAGGAGGCTGGGGTGCCACAGCCACTTCTGATGACGTCTCAGTTGACCGAGGGTCCTAACACTAGACCCACTTCTTAAATGTCCCAGACCACCACCACCACCCAGAGTATCAAGTTTCTAATGCACGAACTCCTGAGGGACACATTTCAGCCTTCCAAATTATAGCATGGGCTATTTGGAGCTACTAAGGTAGAGTGTATACAAACACTCCATAAACTACAGAGCCCTGCCCAGTAGGGCACTGAAGGTTTTAGAGCAGAAGAATAATGTGTAGAAGCATTAATTGTTCATCTATTTATGAGTAATAAGAGAAATAGCTAAATATTCATCAGCATTGAATTGCTTCATGTGACTGTGTTTAAGGACTTGGAGCTCACCCTTCAAAAAAGATCATTCTAACCTCCCAGCATGGATACAGCAGAGGTTCTTCCTGAAAAAGAAAAATGTGAGTATCTATTCTTGCCTAATTATTTGATATACAATGTATGACATTTCAACTCTTAAAATCTTTTCAGTTAATTAATATCCCTCAAAAGATTACATTTAAGAAACATACCACTCCCTTTAAGTATAACCAACTTTTGACTGGTCTGTATTAACTGATGTATGATACTGCCTCAGTAGCCTTATGTGGCTACTCAGTGCTTGAAATGCAGTTAGTGAAATAAAGGAACTGAATATTTAATTTGATTTCAATTTTAAAGTGGGTAATTAAGTTATTGGAAAACTTTTAAGCATGCTTAGAACAACTTGAATATGTAAATTCATTTTTGCAAATGAATATTGTACAAAATCAAAAGACTTCAAATATTTCTGGTAAAAATTTAGCATCAAAGTTGAGATTTTTGTATGTATAAAATTCATACAGGATTTTGAATGCAGAGCAAAAAATTAGGAATGTAAAATATGTCATAATTCTTTAATGTCAATTTTGCAGAAATGATATTATTTGGATATATTTTGTTATGATTAAATATTTTATCATAATTACATTATTACAATTAATTTTATTTTGCATTATTTTTAATGTATGCTATAAAAACTTTAAATTACATACACAACTCACATTATATATCTTTTTTAGGTTCATTGAGCTGTTATTAACGACTAAAAATTGTATATATTTGAGGTGTACAACATGAGGTTTAGCTACATATATTACCAGTCAAGCTAATTAACATATCAGTTGCCTCATGTAGTTAGTTAACTTTGTGTACGTGCATGTGTATGTGTATGGTAATAATACTTCAGATCTATTCTCTAAGTAGATTTTGTTGTTATTAGCTACACCTTCTTTTCTTTTAGAGCTGATCTAGATTTAGTAACAATACAAGCAATCCTACATTTAGGGTTGGAGAGCATGGCTGAGAAACACACAGTGCTTCACAGAGAACTGAGATGACTATTCTGTTAGCTCTTTTTGTCTCCTATGGACCCTCAATATGATATTGGTCACCTAACATCTCTCCAGGGAATTGTGTTACACAAATAATACATGTCACTTGTGTAATAGAGTATATTTTACTTGGATAGTACAGTTTCTTTTCATTTGTATAATATAGTACATTTTAAAGATGGGAAAATTAGAAAGGGAGGAAGATCCAGGAAGTAGAGGAGGAATGTTTTCTACTTTCATTTTTGCCTTTAAATTATGTCCATAATCACTTAACTTACATTTGATGTTACAGTGCTAGGAGCTTGGAATTCCCCTCCATTTTCTTAGCAGTTTACCCCCGGAGAAACAGCACAGAAAGATTTTGGATGGTGGGGTATACTGTAAAATTTCTGTGAGGTATGTAGAAAACATATTAGTCGTTTTTGTAGCCTAGACAGTAGATACTTTGCTAAAGATAAGGAGGAATAGAAAAGGGGAGATGTGAGGAAAAGTGTGTGAAAGAGACACTTCAACAAAAGGCTTTCAATGTGGAACTGAAGAAGGTCGTCATAGAGAATGTGTTGTAGAAAAAATTGTTGGTATGTTTATATGGAAGTGATAAATATTCCCCAAAATTTGGGTTTCATTTCGTTTTTTAACTCTTTTGAGAAAATTTTTTTTAAAAATTCACTTTTTTTCACTAACATAAAAAATGAATTGAGCATAAACATTTATTTCCAGTTTTTTGAGAGCTTTTGTTCACTTTCCACCGTACAAAACCCTTTCCCCACGGAACCTTCAGCACAGCTGCAGCTCCTCCCTCCTCCAGCCTCTTCGTACAGCTTCTCCCAACTCGATTTTCTGAGCTTTCCTTCCCTCTGAGCCTGCTTAAAAAGCAGGTTCTTTTTCAAAGTGTATCTCATTAGAGATTTTATATCGAAACTTCAGTTTGATTTTTACTTGTTGGGTGTAGGGACCAGGAAAAGGATTCCTTCTTGCAAATTAAAACTTCGGAAGAGCTCAAATACGTAAAATAGAAGAGGTCTGAGCTGCTCTGACTGAAAGAAGGAAGAACCCTGAAGGCATGTGAGCTTAATGAAGTGCAAATCTAAGACCACTGCCTAAGCCCAGATTTGATTCACTGTGTTATTTCTCTTGGGACAGTTCTGATTTAAACCTTATCTCTAATAATATGATGTAAAGTTTTATCTCTTTAAAGGGAAATTCAAACATGAGTGAGCTGGCTTGTCTGTGGTGGTTTACCCTATCTTCTATTATAGTAAGTTTCTTGCTGAATGTCATGACCTTTAGTTACCAAGTATTCTGGCTGTAGACTCTTCAGCACATAGAAGATAGGGGTAACTGAATCTTACTGGTCTTAGCACATTCACCATCAAATAGCATCTAGCATTCACTAGGTACATAATGAGCACCTAAAGGATGAATCCTATTGCGCTTTGGACTGAGTTTCAGGGAGGGTGCTTTGATAACACCTGTGAAATCAGACACCGGTACACATTCACTCTTGATTTTATACAACAGAATGGTGTGAGCCATGTGGCCACATCTTTGTTCAGGATTATATTCATAGCAAATGTTTGCAAAGCCTTTCTGGGCAATGTAGTCTTTCAACGGGAAGGATGGAAACCCTCTGAATGTGCCCAGTTATTTCTTACAGTTATGAAAAACACATGTTTGCAAGCTCTTGGGTCTTTCTGGATGCAGGAAAGACTTGCTCAATGACTATAATCAAGAGATGGCTCACTCCCAGTCATACTTTCGTTTGCTAGATTTTCTGTTTGCATCATCACTTCAGAGGTCTGGAGAATAGGGAAGCCCTAAAGCAGTAAGAGAAAGCTGCCATTAATGAGCCAACATAGCAGTAACATTAAGCTGATAATATGCAGAGAATGAGTCTTCCTTTAAAAAGAAAATAAATGTTAGGAATTGTTTTAGACTGGTGAAACCCTTGAGATTAGAGGCAGTCATATCTTTTTTTCTCTTACGGAAATGTTAATAATTGTTTTAGCTCAATTTAATATGACCATTTCAACCTGTTCAGAAACTTTACAGTAAAACATCTGCTGGTAGTAATTTATTATTTCTCTTTGGGGGATTTAGTAACTTGAAGAATTCTAGAGATGAAGAGATTTTATTATTTGTGAACAGATTAATTAGTTTTGGATAAAACACTATGATAAGGCAATTCATTCATTCATAAACTAAATTAGAAAATTGTCTACTTTTTGCTATTGAAGAAATGAGGATTGGCTAGTGAAATTATTAAACACTATAAGAGACAAGTTAAATCCAATGATAGTACTATATTAACAGATAGTACTATAATGATAATAGTATATAGTAAGGCTAGTATTATAATTACACAGATAGTAACAGTAATTGGTTACATTTCTGGAAAGCTTCTGTACCAGGCACTGTGCTAAATGCTGTGTGACATAGGGCTGGGGATATAGCTCAGCTGCACAGTATCTGCCTGGCAAGTGTAAGGTTGTGAGTTCGATTCCTGATACGCCCCCCCAAATGCTGTGTTACAGTGTCTCAGCAATTTTTCTTAACTGTGACATAAATCATTGTTTTTCTTATTTCACAAATTAGAAAAGCAAGGCTGAAGATAAAGTAAGGTTCATGAGCAAATTTGAATTCAAACACAACTGTATGACTCAAGAATGGACACTCTTAAAAATCACTGCATGGTATGGAGTGATATTCACAAACAAAGACATAAGTATAACTGTCTATGGAGAAGGGGCAGGCACTGGCAATTTCCTCTTAACAATTTGTAGTGTGAACTTGAATGTCAAAAGTTGTGTGCTTATACAAGTATGCATACACCATTGTGGACAGAGAAATAGAGGCCTCAGATCTTATTAAGTGGATGGAGTCTTAGTGCGTGGGTTGTTTCATTTCTAATAATTTTAGATTCATTTATTGAAAATATACATACTTTTGGATATTATAAAACTAAAGAGAAAAACTAGCATTGCCTTTTCTAAGCCATTAAGATATGAATTATCATGTACCATCTTGGAGTTTAATTCTTTGCTTTAAGGCTAATTTTATAGAAAAAATCAGAACAGTTGCCTCGGCATGTCACTTGACGAGAAGGGTGAAGGACTGTCCACAGGCCTTCAGGATCCCTATGAAATTGTTGCGTCTTAACCTGGTTGCCTTCCTCTATCCCTTCATGACCAATGCCAGGCCTTGTTCCATTCATGCATCTCATGGTCTGACTGTGAGAATGCACCGTAGTAGGACCTTAATGTGTCTCAATCTGCTTGCCAGCACCACAAAGGCCATTCAATTTGCCAGTGTGTGCATGAGCTTCTGCGTGAGTTCACGGGGAACAGGTAGCATTTGTGGGCAGGCACACCGTTCAACTCAAAAGAACAACTAGGAAGAATGTGGTATCTTTCAAACTCAGTTCCTTTGACAAAAACTTATTTTTGGTTACTGGAATCAGAACAACTATGTCAGCACATTAAATGACAGTGGGGTCCAGGAGTGCTGGCTTAAAATGAGCATCAATGAACGCATTTCACCAGGGTGACAAGCCAAGTGTCAGGAGTCTCCCATACCAGCATGGCCTCAGGAATAGCAACACATGTATAGAAAAGCTAGCAGGTGACTCAAGAGACCAGAGCCTGTGCAGCCCCACAGCAGCGGTGTGCAGCTTTGGGAGGCACTCAGGCCCACTGTACCTCAGCTTCACCTGTGCAGGAAGACTGGGCTCATCTTTGTGGCCTTGGCTGAAACATGTGGTGGTTTTACAAAGGTCCAGTTTCAACAAAATCAGTAATTGAACATTTCATTTTATTGCTTGTCACAGGCATGGTGCATGACAATGTTGTGGCAATAAGTAATTGCATTTAAAGAATTATGAGGAAGATTTGATTAGTCAGAAGAGAGCAGTTAATAAAGGATAGGCTTGTCATGGAAGGAGAAAGAGGACAAGTTGTGGAGTCACACCAGAAAACCTCTCATGGCCTTGTCTCCAGGAAGAAGGGGCTCTGGCTAGGGGCCTCTTCAAAGCAGAATTAGAATTTGGTTAAAAACCGATGAAACTGACAGTTTATATTTCTGAATTCCTGTCTCTTCCCTGTGAGGATAGTGACTCTTATAGCTGAGAACTGGGAAATCCACATAGGTAATCTTACCACTTCCATGTGAGTTTGTGTTCCGTTCTGCACAAAGACTACTTCTACTTCTCCAAGAACATGTGCATGAAGTCTTGACAACTACCGTTTATTGAGTAAAAGGAAACATGCCACCAGCCAATAACCTTGGAGGATAGCCCTCAAGGTAGATAATCACACTGGCCATATACAAGGACAGGGAGATGAGACTTTGGCAAGGACTTCAAACCATGGAGAGCCAGAGGAGGCGTCCTTCTTTCTCGAATACCTGCGGATGGACAACTCTAGCTCTGTTGTCTTGACAAGGGGCTTTGAACATGCTTTCACTCCTGTTTAATTAGGGCGGGTGAGAGTCCAGTCATCTCACTCTTCTATTGGTAGAGTCCCTTTCACTGGCTTTTTCTTGAGGCTCACATTGTAGTGGCAGTGTGTGGCCCATGAATATACATGGGGAAAAGCAGAGGATTATTTTGCTCAGGAATGAATGGGAAGTTTTAACCCTAGTAACACTTTATCATGAACATTTATGCATAGCAAATCTCAAAGAATTTTGAAACAACACGTATATTTACCACTCAACTCTTACCAATAGTGTTTTGCTATACTTGATCAATTATCCATTCATCAGTCAACATCTGTATCAGTTGGGAGTCAGTGTTCATCATTTTTCTTTTTTTTTTAATTTTAAAGATAAAAGAACAAAAACATTAACAAACACACAGTCGTAAACAAAACGATACAAAAACAATAAAAGCATTGCAGAATTTCAGACAAGGTGATAGGAAATTAACCATGGTTGTCGTATTACATAGTGTTATCTGCACACTGGTTACTCAGTTGTGTACATATATACACATTTGTTTCCTTCTTTCTTTCTTTTCTCTTTTCTCTCATCCCAGCATTCATAATTTTTCCTCGATTATGTTATTTTTACCTGTAACCAACATTTGAATATATATATCTACTTTAACATGTACACAAAATGAAATGCAGGAATATTAGATGTACATTCACTGAGCTATGTTAGACAGGCCTGTGTAATCTATATTCCTTTCAAGCTGTAGAACATTACTATCTCCTCAGAAATTTCTTTCATACTCCTTATCAGTAGTTAATCCTTGATACCATCGAATAGAAGATTCACTGTTCCATTTGTTTTTTTATCATAGATTAGTTTTGTTTGCTCTAGAATTTCATGTAAGTGGAACCATACAATGTACGTTTTTATGTGTAAGGTTGATTTTAACCCGATATAATGTTTCTGAAAATTTCCACACTGTGCATATCAGTAGTTTGGTTCTTCTTTATAGCCAGGCAGGCTTTTGTTGTATTAGTATACTACATTTTGTTTACCCGTTCTATTGTTGATACACATCTAGGCCATTTCCAATTTATGAGTAAAGATGCTGTGAACATTCTCGTGCAAGACTTTGTAAACGTACTTCCATTTTCTGTGATATGTACCTAGAAGGGCGATGCTGGGTCACCTGTCAAACCTTTTTTAAACTGATTATTCCATTTGATATTACTGCCGGCAACATGTGAGGGTCTCAGTAACTTCACAACCTCACCAAGATTTTATCTTATCCATCCTTTAAATTGTAGTCATTGTGGAAGTGTCTCGTCATGGTTTTGATTGGCATGAAGATAGAGCTTCCAACTGCTTGAAATTTGGTAGGATGAAAAGAGGAGAGAGGCAGTCTTGCCTGTGAGAGTCCTAAATGAAGTAGAGTTTCAGAAATGGGGAGTGCACTGGACAGACTGAAAGCTAATTTGAATAGGATATATTTAAATTCTACTGAATTCAGATGAAGAGGAGGACCCCAAAATACACTTATAAACATCAGAATCTGCTAAAAATAAAAGAAATATGTAAAGAGGAAATCTTAGACAAGATGAAATGAGAATTATTTTGACAATGTTCATGCTGTAAAATTCTATAGGTAGCCTGGGTTAAAAGAAATTAAGAAACTAAAAATTACACACGCAGTCAATTATGTTACTTATATGGTGGTGTGTATATATTTTTATTTCATCACTATTGTTGTGTATAGTTGTATATATATATATTTATTCCATCACTATTCCCACTTATTAAATGTATTGAGGCATTTTATTTTGCAATTATAATTTTATCAACAAATTGTAAGACAAATATTCTTGAAGAAATGCAGAGCCACGTGTTAGTCAGCAGCTATGGAAAATAGAAAAACTTGTTAAAAACTTTTATGCCCAAGGTATGTTGTTGTATCTTCTGTATAATAATATTTACAGAATTTCAATCCAGATAGATGTCTAAATTTTGTGCTTTATCTTTGGTTTACCTGGGGTTTAATAATCTAGGAAAATTAATCACTGTGACAATTACAAGTGGATTTTGCCTTTTAAATAACAAAATATTATGTTAAAGGATCATAAGAGTAACATCTTTTACATCCACTTATGCCCGCTTATAAAATTCCCTTTTTACAACACCCTAAAAGATTCATAAATTTTCTCAAATTTTAATTTCATAATTTTGACCAAGAACATATAAGCATAAAAAACACAAGTTGTTTCTCTGTTTCTCTTTTAGGTCCCACTTTAGAGACCACAAGGCAAGATTTTCTTCAAGAAGCGAAAACTCTCATTGCTCATCATTATGAGAAAATAAATGAGGTTAATGCTTTGAATTTATCTAATATCATTTTTCAGGAAAATAATAACCATGTTTTGTGTGCTGGAGTAGTTGTTTCAAAGAATTTCATGAATCCTAGCATGAGATATACTCTGAATAAAAGAGAAAGTGAAATATTTAGTAGCGGCAAAAATTGATTTTTGATGGCGTTGAACAATAAGATTGTTTAGCTCTACAAATTATTTAATTCGACATATTATTTAGTTTGTACATGCAAAACAACCAAGTTTGATGTTTTCTTTTGAGGAATTATAACAGTTATTTGAATTTATTTCAAATCAATATCTCTTTACATTTTATGAGACAAGCTAAAGTGAAAAATCTACCGCAAGATGCGTATCTTTGTTGCCCTTAGCAGGACACTGTACCTGTGTTGCCCCCCACACTGCATTGCATTAGAACTGTCAGCCAGGCCGATAACTACTCAAAGGCATAGACTGTCTGTTTGAAGGCTGCATTTCCAGCAACAAGCACTGTGCCTCATGCAATAAATACCTTCTGGATAGTGTAGGTTTGTAAGGTGAGCAAAAATGGTGAAATGGATGGGGTGCCATAGAGAAGCATCCACAGAGGAGGTGGATAATTTGGGGAAGGGGCACCTCGTGTGACAAATGGATCTTTGGGGATACAGGTGAGGAAAGGAGATTGCTTCGCAAACATGAGAATTAAATTCCACTTTAGAATTTTAAATAATAACTTTAAAGTTTTTAATGCCTTTTCTTAGTGGGAAGGGAGATTTTCACTTTAACTAGTATTTCTTTTGAGTGATCCTCTCAGCAATGGCAAACCTTTTTAGAGCTTTCAGTGCTAATGAACAGCCCGCTGGGGCACTTGTGCCCTCGGTTCACCACCACTGCTACTGGCCACAGATGTTTTTAATCTTGTAATCAACACTGTTACCATTAGTTGATTAACTTTTTCTTTGACAAATTTAAACTTATTTTCAAGTATATTAATTTCATGAATAGGTACATGAAATAAAAAACTCATACTATGCTGAGTTAGACACAGCTACCTTAGGCACTTGGCCTGCTTTAAGAATCCTGTCCATTATCAACAGTCTAATATTCCATCTTAAACTGCGTGGCTAAGCATGGTACCGGGGTGAGGGAGTAACATCTTTACCCGTAGGATAATCATAACTGCTCGGGTAACTACCTGTCAAAGACAGGAGGCTGCATTTGTTTTCTCTTATTCATGTCAGTCAAAATTAGGGAGAAATTAAATGACTGAATCAATATGCAACATATATCCCGTTATTGATATGGCTTTCTTGAGGGCTTTTCTTCCTGTATGCTCAGTCATTTCCAGTTTAGAAGACAGAGATATTTGGTGATGTTAGCACTTTACAGACATTTAAGACTTCTTCGGAGATGACTGAGTACACTTATATTTCTATATGTCTATCTGAAAACTCCTATCTTTAAAATGGACTTTGAGTCTGTAAAATCTCACATGTGAAGACAAAGTTACTATTTTAAAACTTACGTTTACGTGGAACTGGACTACAACTTTCATGTAAGGGCCTTTGGAAAGCTACCTAGAATAACATCTGACTTAGCTGATTTCTGTCGTGTACTTTATAGTAAACAACTTATACAGTAAGAAACACTGTAAACCATATTTCCTAAACATATAACTTTATAAATTTAACAATTGAAATTTATTGTCCAGCTTGTGAATTTGTTTTACAATTTTATTTATTGATAAAAGTGATACATAGTTGAGTAACAAAATAAATTTTAAAAAAATTTTTGTTCTGTTCCTAGAATAAAGTTCAAGGTCCTTCTATAAATGTTTTTAGGAATAAACACCAACACCCAAAATCTAGCAAATACATACCTCTGGACATTAAGAAAAATGAAACACTCAATGCTGATGTGTTACAAGAACATCGGACAGTGCTTCGACGTATTTGTCTTCCCAAGGAGTCTTCCAAAGGTCAGCATTCTAAGGAGCCTTCACGGGGTCAAACTTCTTTCAAGGAGCCACATTATTTTAGTATGAAAGAAAAGCATTGGTCCGTGGATCTTATTACAAGAGGTAAGATTTGAGTGTAACCAAGAAACTCAGGAAACCAACAGGCGAAACAGTAATGGATTTTTTTTTTTGGTTGAGACAATATCGTAAACTTTATATTTTATCAATGAAAGGTGAAGAGGTACAGTAACTAGAGTGGTTAATCTTTGGGGAAGGCCAGGCACGGAGATGGAGTCATCCTAGTGGGAAGGAACACATAGGAACAAAATTGGCTGTGTGTTTTCTAAGGATGATTTTTTTTTTTAAAGTATAAATCCTAAAACTCTTTATTTCACAGTTGCTCGAGCAGTCCTATGTTTAGACCTGAATTCTGCTGGGTGAGGTAGGCAGGGCAGGAAACCTATTCATAAGTATGTTCCCTCAAAACTCTAAACAGGTTTTGGGAGCTGTAGAGTTTTCACTTAAAACAAATTATAGTACAGGTGTACTGTTCACCAGAAACATAGTAAGGCCAAATCTGGGGTCTATTTAAGCAAATAACTATTGTTCTCGGGACAGTAGTGGTTTAAATAAATGACTCTGTAACAAACTTAGCTTTCAAAGTCACATCTTAATTTTTTTCCTCATGGTTATTTCTAAAGGTATTTATGCGTTTATTTATTTGTATATTTTTTTTCATTCAAAAAGAGCATTTGATCTGTGTCAGGCCATGTTAAGAACTGGAGAACCAAAGATTTGATTTCAGAAGGAAAGTAATGGCGGAGATAAACACAAGGTAATCTCTTACTCCACAGCGTGATCATTGCTGCGAACGGAGCTAAGTCTAAAGGCATTATAGAAGCATGGGGGAGTAGAAAGCAAGGATCAGAATGAATATTTATGAGACTAGATCTCACGAATAATAGGTTTTAAGGAGAAGTTTGTTTAGTAGCAGGGTGGGAATAAGAGAGACCATATGTAAACATTGTATTGTCTCCCTAGTGTAAGAAGCTGAAAGGGTAAGTAAGATCCAAAATGTACAATAGAAACTTCCGGGAAGATGGCGACCGGGTAGGCAGCAGAGAGAGAACCTCCCAGAGGATTACCAACCAAACAATGAAATATAGCAATATGAAGACAGAAATAAGGACTTCCGGGAAGAAGATGACCAGCCGAGAGAGCGAGTGTGGAGGGAAGAACGGCTTCAGCTCCTGAACCCAACAGAGAACGCGCTACTGGGAAAAACTGCACCAAACCGGGCAGCACTCCGGGATCGCGCTCAGAACCCCACCCCCGCAGCCAGCACTGCGCGAACTGGAGCAACAGCGACTGGCCGGCGGGATTTCTGAGTCGGGGAAAATCTCCATCCAGGGAAAAACATCTGAACGGCACTCCTGTCTGCACGATCACAGGGTGAGTTAAGTGCGCGCTCTAACCGGTTTTTCCTGAATCGGGAAGAAGCTCAGCCCAGCGAG
>PVLD010022071.1:0-30064 GCA_004027595.1 Dinomys branickii | reverse complement strand
GCGCCGGGTCGGGGGGCGGGAGGGATCGAGCCGTCTGTACTCTCGGGGCGCTAGGACCCAGCAAATCCCTCTCTCCCGCGCGGCTCGCCCGACACGCGCGAAACGTGGGACCGCCGGGCGTCTCCGCCGCTAACAAGCCGCTCTCTGTCGGGAGTCGCCGGAGAACTACATGTGCTCTTTTGAGATAAGACCCAACTAGAAGCAGTAATGTCAGGGCTGTCAGTGATCCTAGGATGGGTTGTACCCAAGCTCCCCAAGATTGTCTTATTACAGTTTTTCCCTAAGTTGTTTTTTAGGAAGAGACATAATTGAGGCCTGTTTGCTCTGTAACATGACTCTGACAAGGCAGTGAGGGAGTCAGTCTGGTCTAGGAGAGAGTCCGTTGTGCTTTGGATGCTCAGCAAATCTTGATCAAATGTTTGATTGATTATATTCTCTTGGGACAACCATCCATAGAGTTTAAGACAAAAAACACAGCTAGCAAGGAATGGGTAATTGAGGATTGCAGTGAGAAGAATCCAGATCAATTAATAAAAACTACAGCTAGCAGGCAGCAGGGATGCAAGCACTGGGGTAAGCAGCCTGAAAAGACACAAAAATCAAGGCGGATAGTTATGGAGCAATACTGTGAACAATGTCCGCAGGCTTCACTCATGTGTGGACTGGCCAGTGTGCACTGTCTCTTCAGAGTGAGCCTTGGAGGAGCTATCCAGGTACTTTCTTTGGTGGATCTAAGGCTGGATTTCTGGAACTTGTAGAGGTAGTTAATATGTACCTAGGATATGTGTGTGTGTGTGCAGAAATGTCTACAGATATAGCTGGCCTTTTAACTGGTTACAAGCTGTATGTAGTTTTTATGCACAGAGTCCACTGTAATGCATGACATGAGGGCCAGTGACACAGATGCTCAAGCCTGAGCTGGCTGCAGGGATATGGGTGCCAGTGCTGTGGTTTGTGCTTGCAGAACAAATGGTGGGGGCAGATCTGACTCTTATCTTCTGGGAATACTGAGTAAGGATTTTCTGCTTGGGTTGATGTTTCAGTCAATAGGATCCCCCAAAGGGGCTTAGGCCTCTGGATTGCATTATTTTGCATTGGTGGAGGGTTTGCAAATAGTAGCAGGAAGCAGTAGCAGAGCTTTGGCTAAAATAGCTTCGTACAAGGTGACCACAGCATTTAGCCTGTTGGACTCCAGTCCTAACAGAGATGCTTCCATGTGTAAACAGGGTGTGCTCATCATTTTTCAGAGTTTTTTTTAGTCTGATCAATTCAAGGACATTTTATTAGACAGTACCAGGCAGTCATGGGCTGTTGGGCCCAGCTCTGTGGGCAGTTACATGGCAAGATTGAGTTTATTACAATAAGAGTCAGATGGGATTTTGCATAAGAGTTCTTGGTACTGGGTGAGGTCCAGTACAGCATGCAGCACCTGGACAGTTAGGACTTGGCCTAAGGTGAGCCTGTCATCTTTTTTATCTAAAGAACAGTGACCAAGTATCTGTGCAGGTAGGCCATTGGGCATTCCCAGGGGTTGACAGTCTGAGTAAGCATTATTGATTTTATAAACTCAAGGATCCAGATTTTATAGAAGCCAGCGGCTCCAAGAAATTTGTATTTTTTGCAACCACTTTCTGCCTGATATTGTAGCAGAGTTTTTGTGTCTTTCCAGTAGCCAGTCATTCTGGGTGTCACTCTGGGAAAATAGAGAAGTCAACTGTGAGAGCTTCTCCAAAGATGTAAACAAGTTTTTGAACCACTGGGAGGTTGAGTCCAGGTCAGTTGTGAAGAGGGACTGGCTGACAGGAGTCAGTTAAAGGCAGAAGGGCATTCTTAGGTCCAAGCAAGTGTACCAGCAGGCTGTGGGTGGCAGAAGACTGAGGCAATGTATACGGAGGGTAATTGCTGTGGCATTAGCAGCTCAGAGATCTTGAACTTGCTTTACAGGAAGGAGAAGTGTATTTTAGCAGTTTGACAGTCTATATTGTCTGCTCAGGGGACCATGACAGAGCCAACTCTGTCATCAGAGCCTCCGTGAAAATACCAGGTGAGTTTTTAAGCCCTTATGGCAATTGAGTCCGAGGGAGCTTTTCTTTGTCTAAGGATTTTCCAATGGAAGGGGCTTGTGGGAGCAACTTGCAAGCAGAGAAAGGTATGTTTTCTGCATTGTTGACAGCACAGAGATCTCTTCCAAGTTCATTAACAGTCTATCAGGCAAATGTGTGGCTGGATGCCTTTTTTTGCTTCCTGTGACATCTGACAGCAATGGGTCTTGCAGTGAGGTGGCATGATTGATGGCCAGGCCCAGAGACAAGTGTTTAGCTTATACCCCTGGGAGGAGAGGTTTCAGACCTTCGGGGTTGTGGTTATCTGTCTCAGGCTGATGCAGGCATCATCTTTTCCTTAGAGAACAGTCAAAATTGAAAGTGCAGGGTTAAATGAGAGGGAGGCTGCCTGGCTTGGTGTGAAGATGTTCCTCTCAGGCTGCAAGTTTGTGCCTGGCAGAAGGGGATGGAGGCAAGAGTCCTAGTTGTCCCAGTGATGGTACTATGGGCTCCCAGTGGCCCAGGTGAAGAAAGGAACCCAGTCTGGACTAGTCTGAGCCTGTTAGGCCAATGGAAGTGTTGTCATCTGTCAACGTTTGACACCGTTGGGCTTTCTACCCCCTTCTTTGACTTCTTTGAGAAGTGCCCAGCTGGGTTGTTTATAGGTGGGACTACCTTTGGGAAAGGTCACGGCAACTCATGCATCAGGGCTGACAGTCCAGTTTTTCCTCAGTCAAAATGTGGACCTCAGAAGGAGTTGTTGCCAGTCATCTCAGGTGGGCGTTAGAAGACATTGATCAGGAAAGGTGCGTAAGCAGAAGGCTCTGCAGGGGGGGCCTCTGTGGCCAAATGCAGGCAGTGGCCAGCTACAACCAGTTCCCTTGGCCGGAAGTAGACAAGTCAGTAGTGGGGGGTGAAGCTATAGGTGTTGGCAGCAGCTGCAGCACCTGAGCAGGATGCCAAGGCGGAAGCTCGGGGGGAACGGGCTTCTTTTCTCATCTCTTTTCTTTGAGATGAAGGGTGCAGTTTGGTTTCATTTTTCCTGCAGTCAGGGACTGTGGGTTGGAACTAGTTAGTCCCCGTCCTAGCTCCCTATGTGATACTGTACATCCTTGAACGATGACACAACAGGCAAGTGTGGGCACCACCTGGCCACAGCCCTCTTGGGAGTTTAGATACAGCTAAGCTAAGGAGGGTTTTTGGGTTTTTTTTTTTTTTTTTGGTACTGGGAATTGAACTCAGGACTTTGTGCTTGCCAGTCAGGTGCTTGTGCCTCTGAGCTATATCCCCAGCCTGTAAGGAGGATTTGATGCCTCCTTTATGACATATGTCTATCATGATAGAACCACAGCTGAGGGCCCAATCAATCACCATGACCGGTGCTTCCCAGTCTTGCACAGATGCAGCAGCCTATTTCTTACACTGTCTGTTTCACGCGGTCACACAATCATTCAGCAGGCACTTGGAGGTTAAACATTCCAACCTCCCCTCCCTTGAGGGTGGCCTTAACTAATGAGAGTCAATCAAGCTCTTCTGACTGAACTGAGCAGTACTGACAGCCTGAGTAACTGGAGTTCTCCCTGGGGTCCAATGTGAGCTGCTGGAGTGAAGAGGCATAATTCTCCTCCAGGCCTCTGAGGGGACTCAAGAAATCTTGACGGCACTCTTTCCTGTCAGGCTCTGGAGAAGTTCTTACTCCATCCCAGAAGGCCATGACCAGTGACCAAAGAGGTTGGCATGATCAGTCTGCTGGCCAGTGCACTAGATGCAACAGCAAGCAGAAACACCGAAATGACACCCAGGATTTAAATAAACCAGACAGGTTTATTTATGCTGACAGGCACTGTTCAGGATCATTCTGAGAACACCAAGCCTTGATCTCTGGTGATCTAGCGCTTATATGAGATAAGCAAGTAAGAATTACAGAGGCAGAGTGGCTTATCAATTGGGGATTGGTTCTTAAAATATGCATCACAGCGACCAGCTATGTATCATGGTGACCAGCCATTTCTAGGAGACAGGAGCAACTGGAACTGGAACAGGAACTATCACCTGGACAACTAAGAAACTAAAGTACACTGGCTGGGGGTGGGGAGCATTTTCTGTTACAATAGTTGGGTCACAGAGAGAAACAAATCAACAGAACACAGGATCAGATAGTTACCTGGGTCCAGCATCCCTACGGCCTGGAGTGTAAACATCATTTTTCTTATTAGAAGAGCAGTTGCCCATTTTTTCTCATTGAGAATAAAAAAATGTAAAAACTAGATAAGAATTACTAAGGCATGTATAACACATGATTAAGAACTTAAAATTAAATACCCTCTAATCTTTAAAATTTGGTAATCATCAACTATAGCCTATGTTTAAAAATCTTTAAAATGGCCTTTTGACATGGCAGAGGGCATAGCAAGCTTTTGGTGAGAAGAGAAAGCACAAATTTAAAACCCCAGAAGTAACTGCCTGCAGTCATGTTTATTAAATTTTTCAAACACTATTAACCAGAGGTTAGAGGAGAGTGAACCCTGAGCTAGGAGAGGAATACGTTACTTATCCCAAATGACTATAACAAAATGCCAAAATGGGTGATTCGAACACCAAAAATTTACTTCTTAGTTCCTGGAGGCTGCAAGTGTGAGATCAAGGTGGCAACGTGGTCAGATTCCAACAAGGGCTTCCACCTCACTTGTTGAAGCCCATCTTCTTGCTTTGTCCTCACATGGGGGAGAGAGGGGAACAGGGAAAGAAGGAAGAGAAGCGGGAGAGATGAGGAACAGAAAGAGGGAGAGGAAGAGACGGAGAGCAGAGAGCTCTGGAGTCTTCTTATTAGGGCACTAATCCCATGGGAGGGCCCTGCCCTCCTCCTCCTCCTCCTCCTGGCAGCATCTTCTTCCAAAGACCTCACCTCCCAATGCTATTCCAATGGAGATTTGGACTGTAGCATGTAAGCTTTGAGAAACATTCATCTCAATGAGAAGAGATAAATGGTGAGCAAGATGGAGCTTTATCATGAAAATGTATTTGAATTTTACATTCTGTTTTGTAATGTAGTTCTTTTTATTTGGAAATAAAATGCTATTTTACATCTGTCCCTCAAAACGGTTTGCTTTCCAGTGAGGGGCGTTACACTTGCCACATAGCTTGTCTGAACCCTGGTCCCACAGTCAGCCATCATTGGTTATTGGTGCTCCAGTTTGGGGATTTGGGCCTCAGAGGTTTAAATGCCTTCAAAGGGGAGGAACAGACTCCTCAGACAAAAATCGTAACTCACATCCTCATTAAACCTTAGCTGTGGGACCTGACCCAGCCATTCTATAAGTAAACGAAGATCTCGACCCCCTTGAAAAGAAGGCAGAATTTCTCCTCTCCTATTCAAAGCAGACTTGCTACAAACCTCCAGGAGCTCTTCACATGTCCTTATTAGTTAATAGTTCAGTTGTCTATTGTTCTAAACAGTTGTTACATGCCATGTAAGAACCAGCCATGGACCTCAGTGATATAAAATAATAACACACACTTATTTTGACTCATGACTGATGAGCAATTCCACAGGTCTTGACTGGGCTTGACTCAGCAGTTATTGTCACCTTGGCTGGGGGTCTCTTGTACCAATGACCCAGCAGCTGGCGGTCTTGACTCTGCTTCACATGTTCCCCCTTTTTCCAGCACAAGCTAACCCAGGCTTGTTCCCAAAATGCAGGAAGAGAGTCCAGAGGTGTCGTTCTCATGTGACCAGACTCAGAAGTGAAGTGTCATGGTCTGAAATGTCTCCCCTCAAAGTCTTCTGTGTTCAGACGTGGGTCTTTCAGAAAGTGGTTGGACTATGAGGACTCTAACTCCATCAATGAGTTAATGCACTGATGCATTTGTAATTTGATAGCACTGAGGGGCAACTGAAACCTGGGCGGTGAAGGGACTCAGTCATGGGGAGACCTTAGGAACTATGTCCTGTCCTTAGCCCCATTCTTTCTGGCTTTTCTTGTTCTGCTTCCAGGCTACCACGAGGTGAGCAGCTTCTTTCTCTCAGGCCCTTCTGCTGTGATGTTTCTTTGAGGGTTAAAAGCACTGGAATTGGCTGACTGCATGGAAAACTCTGAAACTATGACCCTAGGCACACCTTTCTTCCCTGGTTAATCTCAGGTATTTGGTTACAGCAGTCAAAATTTACGAATACACGAGGCCACCTACTAGTGACCAAAATAAATCAGAAGAGCAGCCTGGATTGAAAGATCTGAAACACAAACTTCTCTTTTGATAGCAGAAGTGACAAAGTCACATTGGAAAAGTCACAGATTTAGGGAGGAATAGAGAATTAAGGCTTTTTTCACAGACTACCTCAAGTAGGCATTCTGAGTCATTCTTTTTGATAAGCAAACATTTATGTTTGCATTATCTTTTTCTGCACTTACTTACTTATGGAGGCCAAGGAATCTCTTTGGAATGTGAGATAGGACATTAGTGTGGGAAGAAGTTTAAGCCATTTTTGTGGGGGGGGGGAAGGTATCAGGAATCAAACTCAGGGCCTCATGCTTCCCAAGCAGGTGCTGTGCTGCTGAGCTACATCCCTGGATAAACAATCTTTGTATATGAATTTTTAGCTACTTATATATTTTTTTTGGAAGGAAAAGTGTCTAGGTCTTCCCCAATAATTACTTTCTTGGAGGCTGGTGGTTGACTGGGGATGGGATTGCTCTGTTAGATTGGGCCAAATTCTTGATCACAGCACAATAGATTTACAAGAAATTTATTAGAGTTGTGACAGTTTGGCATCTGCTCAAGTAAAGATTTCAGTCATGTAGAGAAATAGAAGACTGTCAAAAAATGTGGAGAAAGAAATTATGTAAGTCAACACTACATAGTTGTGCAGAGGGAAAATAAATCATATCTTTGTAGGTAGTTAAAGAAAGTCCAGGAATTATAAGCCAGATAGATGTATAGCCCATAAAATGTGCTTGTTTCATGGGACCATGTCTTACAGTTAAAAAAATACACAAAGAAATCTCAACTCTTTATTTAAAAAGTATGTATCATTATCCTACTTAAATGTTTACTTCCCTTTGTCTATAACGCAAGATGTTGAGAGGAGAAAAAATGACTCATGTAGTTTCAAGAACATCCATAGGAAGTCAATTTGAGAATCGACTTCCTTCTCAGATAACCTCATCTTTATGATGTGAAAAAATTTTAAAAGTTATTAAACTGATATTTGCTCTTTGGGGTTTTAGTCCTCAAAGAAAGAGAACGTTTAATGCCACATGATCAACTTGCTGTTTTTTCATGGTCTTGTCCTGGAATAACCTTTGTTAAGCCAAAGACAGAGAGATCAGTTCTCAGAAAAAGCCAGCAAGAATGATGAAGGCAAGTGCTGCGCTGACTCCAAACTTTACAAATCTGAGGAAGAATTTTGGTTCTGATCAGACCTCCGGAAGATGGCAGTGGTGATGCCCAGGACACCGTTGCTGTAGTCACGGTTGCCAGCATTGTGGGTGAGGTCATTCTGAAAAACAGGCCCATTCATTCATCCTACACACCTTCTCAGACAGTCAGAGTAAACAGCTTTCACATGCGTTTCCTGTTAGCTAAAAAAGACTCCATAGTGGTACTAGTCAAATAATATTTGAAAATTCCCTTTGTATGTTTCCTTTAAAAATACTTTCTTTTGCAAGTGTTTTCCTGGGCATGATATCATCCTAATTATTCCTTGACCAACTTTTATCACCAGTCACTTCAAATCTAGACTGTTTACTCAGCTTTTCAAGGTAGTTAGGGTCACTCTGGGGTTGTCCAAAACAGTGACGATAGCAACACTTAGATTCCACGGCCAGATCCTGCAGCTGGAGTCGTATCTGCCTGATGAACATTTCCCATGCAGCCTAGAGACAGAGCTAACCGGTTGGAGAAATTTTGAGGAGCATTCATAAAGTGGCTGAAAAATCATGACCGGAAACAAGAAATAATGACAGAGTAGTCCTTTTTTGGTACCAGGCCTCAAACTCAAGACCTCATGCTTGCCAGGCAGGTGCTGTGCCACTGGGCTACATCCTTGGCTGACAGACACTTAATTCTTAAGAAAACACTGTTCAGAATTGTTGCAGAAGTTGACACCTCTAAAATTGTCTTTCATTTTCCTGAATACTGGTCATAATTCATAGCTTCCCACTTCTCTGTCTTGGTTTTTCTCAATGATTCTCTACCAGAGGAAGCAACACCTCCTCCACTCCCTCCCTAGGCTCCCCAGAAGGAGATGTGGGCAGAGAAAAGGTTGGCTCTAGCTTTATACAAATCCGTTCCTCTGTAAGATTCTTGCCTCAAAGGTGAAAGAAAATGAGGCAGAAATGTTGGCATCTGGTAGATAAATCACTCAAGGCAACGCAAAGTCACTTTTGGAAGAGGATAAGGGAGTAGAGATTTAATGCTGTAGTTTGAAGTTAGAGATACTTCCAGAACTAGTATGGAAATGACATTTGCCATTAAGGAAAGTTTGAAGAAAACAAATATATTATCACAACCATCTTTTTTAAATGAAATTTGGCAGCTTCTAGCTAAAGAACAGGAGGTAGATAGAGGCCAGCATCTCTGGTCAAGGTGACTAATTATTGAAGTACATGCCTTTGGTTTGAGAATCTCTTTGTGAAAAGGAAATCCTAGATGGCTTTGACCATTCATGGGACTTGTAAGTCCTGGGTAACCCATGGAAGTGCTATTCAAAACTCCAAAAGTGTAAAGGTCAAGTGAGCAGGCTCCACTGTCCCATGGGGAGAAAATAGTCTGCTGGAGGCTTAGGGACCCTCAGTTCCTGGGAGTCAACCCTCCACTATAGAACACAGGCACAACCCCAAATGGTGCTGACACTTCTTGCCTACAGGGGAAGGTGAGAAAGTCGAAACCAGACCTAGTCCTGTGGTTGCCCACTAATTATTGCATGAGTCAGATTTCTACTCTCCTCCCAGATGTGAGGTTGCTATGGCTTCGGCAGATGTCTTTCAGTTGATCATCAGGCTCACCAAGCTGGCCAGCAGCAACCTTTTTCTTCCCCAGACCAGCATCCCCTTTTCTTTAACCATTTATTCCCTATACATGGCAGCTGCTTTCACTAAACCTCCCAGCATGAGACTCTTCCTCCTCGCCCTACCCCTACTCCTCTGTCCTAAAGAAAAGACATCAAAATCAACCATAGCTATGATTGGTTTGCACAATAAGGAGGAATGAGTGAGCATATGCTTTGCCCAGAGGGGTGATGACTTGGGTATAATTTCCCATTTTCCCTCTAAATGCTCTCCTTAAATAACTCAGAAAAACCATCCTTAGTCATTGATAGTCAAATGTACAAAAGTCATGAACTTGTCTGAATCATCTTTCTGGTAAGGACAGAACCAACCAGAAGTCAATTTGAGATACCACTGAAGAATAATAACCCTCACCTTCAAGGGTTTTAATTTGCAGAGAACACTATCAAGGCCAACACTAGCAAGAATGGAAGGAAATGTAACAATACAGCTGGGAAGGAAAAAGTAGAAAAAGAAAACATGAATAATGGTATCAAAGCCACTTTTCCAATTCATATTTTTAAAATTCATTTTATAAAATTCAGTTCAGCAAACTTCAGGTTTTTCTGGAGTATTTGTGTGATAGACATTCTTCTAAGTTCAAGAGATAGAAACATGAGCAAGATTGAATGTCTCTTTTATAAAACTATGCTAAGTACAGCATAGATTTTTAAAATGTCTATTCTCTTTTTTCTGCTAGTAAGAAAAATTCTGTATTGATGAATGTTTCTTGTGGTTGTTAAGGAGTTTTTCTAAATAATATACTGTGACAGAAAAAGCTAGCTCTCCTTCTAAATACATTGTCATCTTCTTGCCAGGTTCATTTACACCACATTTTGCAGCCCCTTTTGCAAATAAATGTGACCATGTGATGAAGTTCTAGCCAGTGGCATGTGATCAGAAATAGAGAGTTGCTTTTAGACTGTGGATTTTTAATAAGTGTTTATATCTTCTCAAAATTTTATTCTGACCTATGAAGCACAAATAAAATACATTGGTCTTTATCCTGAAACAGTGGAGATTGAAGACCTTCTTGAACAATGGGATTTTTATAGCTTATATCTAGATATTCTGCCAAAGCTTCATGCACTCATAGACAGAGTTTTTTTGCAGGTGGCTGTATCCAGGATATGTGATACTGGGATTAAGAGTGTGTGATAACTAAATTGCTTTAACATAGATCTGGGTGTGAATAATGGAAGCCCCACCCATTCCTTTTATCCTGCCAGAAAGCTTATAGCCTGGATGGGGTAAAAGGTTTATTTATTTATTTATTTATTTATTTATTTTTGGTACCAGGAATCGAACTCATGACCTCAGTCTTGCCAGGCAAGCATTTATGCCACTGAGCTATATCCCCAGCCCTGAATGGGATAAAAGGAAAGGGAGGTTTGCTTGCTGCTGCTGCTGCTGCTGCTCTGCTTCCTGCCTGCTCTGCCATGGACTGTTTCTCCCCTGACATACCCCTCTGCCATGGCACCCTACCTTGTTACCAGTTAACTATGGACTGAAATCTCTACAAACTGTGAGCTGAAATAAGCCTTTTCTCCTTTAACTTGTGGATGTCAGGTATTTTGTCTCACCAATGAGAAAGTAACTAAGGCAGATTTAGATATGATCAAATTTCCTACAAGTAGACTCTTATAGCCAGTAAGAGATAGATTATATGAAAAGACCATAAGGTAAGAGACCAAGTAGCAGGTTACTGCAGGAATTTAGGTGAAAATGATGACACTCTGAAGTAAACAGTGTTTCTGAATGTGGATATTACATCTCCAGGTCTCAATTGCTAAAGTTAATTGGAGGCAGATGAGAATGGGCCACACAATAGCTTTATCTCCATCCCATAACCCACAGAACGTGGCTATAAAGAAAGTCTCTCACACATTTTTCCACATCTGCCTTTTACTCCTCCTCCCTCCAAATACTAACAACTCATTTTGTAAACACCAGGACATATCCTTAAGTATACATACAAGGAAGGTGAAGTACTAGACATGTACTTCATGTCTAACTATAGTCTGGCACTACTATAAATAATTTACAAAAATGTGTCTTGCCAGCAATTACATGAAAGCTGTGTTAGTCAGCTTTCTTGTTGTTAGTACAAAATACCTGACCCTCAATTTAAAGGAAGAAAGGTTTAATTTGATTCACGGTTTCCAAGGGTTCAGTCCCTAGTTGACTGGCTCCAAGCCAGTAGCATGGTAGCAAAAGGCCATGGTGAAACAAAGCTGCTCACTTCATGGTGGCCAGGAAGAAGCAAACTAGAAAGAGCGCCAGAGTGCAAAGAGCCAGGAACTAGAAACAGTTTCCAAGGTCAAGCCACTATGACCCACCTAGCCCCATGCAGAAATGTACTTGAATAATCTCCTAGGTATTGCTTAATCCAGTCCAGTTGACACTCACAACTAATGCTCATAGTCCACTTTGTCAACTTGACACCTAAATGCACCTCCTTTACCCATACTTAATCTCCAAACACAGAGAATAATGAGTTAATCATTCCACCTAACATAACAGAACTGTTCTATGTACAATAAAAAATGCACTAATTCCTTAGCACAGTCTAAACAGTTCCAGCATTGCTCAAAAATGCAAGTGCAAAGTCTCCTCTAAGAATCAGTGCAACCTCTTAGATGTGAACCTCTATAAAATTGAAAAAAACAAATTAAGTATTCAAAACAGACAGTGGAATGGATAAACATTTCTATTCCAAAAGGGCAGGATGTGGGATAGAAAATAATCAGAACAAAGCAAGACCAAAACCTGGCAGGGCAAATATTAATTCCTGTAGATCCATATCAAATATGTGGGGTACGTTGTGGTGAAATGTGTTTCCAGAGGGCTTGGGTGACTGCCCACTCTTTGGCCTCTTTGCCAGTTGCCAGTACACATGGCCTCTCTATGGGGCTGGCTCCATTTGAGGCCTGCAGCTTCCTTCAGCACTAAATTCATAGCATCTCTGATTTCTCAGGGTCTCCACTGTGCCTTCAGTTACTGACCTCTGAGAACCCCTTGCCTGGCCTCCAAGACTGTCCTTCGAGATTTGGGTGGACATTTCCATGATCCCGTCACTTTTGCATTCTGTATGCCTGAACAACCAGCGCTGAGTGGATGATGCTAAGATCTGCTGCCAGCTCAACCAGTAGTCAGGCCACTGGGCCATGATACCAGTGGCTTCTGTGTACCTAGATGGCTGAGCACAGCAAAATGAATCCTGAGGAAACAACTTTCAAGCAGGAGAGACCAGGGCTCTCTTCTCAAATGAAAGGGAAGAGAGCTATTTTGCACCCTTGAGCCTCCAATGGATGGGATCTTGCCAATTTTAAAGATACCCTCAAGTCATCTTTGTTTTTGTTTCTGTTGAAAGTACATTGGTTTATTGTTAACAACACTAATATCTTTGGCAACCTTGCTTCCTTTGGTCATAACTTTACATGTGATTTCTGGGCCAAAATATGAGTTTTTGAAATATTTCTGTCTTGATTTTTGCTCCCAATTCTCACTACAAATCTGGCTAAAAGCATAACTGCATTGCCAATACCACAACCTCAATCTTCAGCTGCTCTGAAATGTTCTTTGCCAGAATGTAACACAAATGGCCTCTGGTCCAATTCCCAACAGAGTCTGAATTCCCAGCCGAAACCTCTAGCCTTTACTGTCTGTGCTCCTATTGGCACTCTGGTCTTCTGAGCTCTGAGCAGAATCCCCTGTCAGTCTCTAGTTACAACTCTTCAGGCTTCCTCAAATTCACATCTTCCAACCTTTCCAAATTCCTCCCATAAACTAGTTCCAAGGGCTTCTAAACCACATGGTCATGTATATCCACAGCAACAACCTTATTCTCTGTAACAATTTTCTATGTTAGTCAGCTTTCTCACTGTTAGCACAAAATACCTGCGTGACACCTGAAATTTAAAGGAGGGTAGGTTTGACTTGGCTCATGGTTTCAGAGCGTTTTCTGGTTACAACCCAGAAACACCATGGCAGAAGTCATGACAGAGTAAAGTTACTCAGTTTATGGTGGCTAGAAAGCAGAGCAGGTTGGGAAGAATGCCAGAGAGGAAAGGGACAGAACTAGACATGGTTCCTTCCCAAGGCCACGCCACCATGACCCACCCAGACACACCTAGAAGTGTGTTTTACTAATCTGCTGAGTGTCTCTTAATCCAGTGAAGTTGACATTCACAATGAATGTCCATAAAAAGATTCTTCCTGGAGAAATCCTAAATAGAAAATGTGCAAGAGGAACACTTATGAAAATGCGTTCAATGAAGATTGGTCAGACTAGAAAGCAGAAAAGAAAAATTAAGAGGAACGAAATATTTTAATACATAATGTATATTTTGTAATTATAGAAAAATGTGTAACCTGTAAAAAGAAAAACAAATTGCAAAATGTTAGACACCAGGAAGCTGGAAAAGTTTTGACGGCTGAGTCATTGTCGGGTATTATAGGGACACATTTCCACCCTTGGTCTTATGTAGGTAACTAAAGTCTTTGCAATTGTCACTACAGTAAAGCACAATAATATGGTCAGTCTTAACCAGATGTGTTTAATTAATCTTGTGACTTGGATTTTATACTTATCTTTTTCCTCAATTAAGTTGTGTAGTTGGGGGAGGTGCTATACATGTTCAGAAAGATCTTGTCTTTAGCATTTTCCCTTTAACCTTCTTTCCCCCTATGTGACTACGTTATACCTTTACCTACATATAAATATTCTTAACATTTAATATTTGATAGTTATTAAACTACCCAAACTTTGAGGAAAAACTATACAACCTATATATACTTGAATAAAATTGACATAGAAAATAAGCAAGCTATTTTAGGAGCATGAGAAGGTCTTTGACTCTAAGGAAAGGAAATTTCTTAAAAACGCTTTTCTGTCTCATAATGCTTTTAGTAGATAGAAAAATGATTCATTCTTTGAAGATAAAATGTAGAGGCAGATTAAGAAGGGAATTATCTGCCAATAGAAACATCAATGAGAATTACTGCATATCCTGGAAAAATAAAATTTAACCCAATTTTGTTGATATTACTTAGGGAGGTTGGACACTAGAACTAGCCAAAATGTTTCTTTCTTAAGTAACTTATGAAATCATGTTAAAATAGAAACATTGCTTTGCCAGAGAAAATGCATATTTCTTCTCTTTACCATCAATATCTTGTAAATCTAAAGAAGTAACTTGGCTACTTTCTCTTCCAATAGATTTAGCGTTTCTGTTTTAATATTCAGATCTGTGATCCATTTTGACTTGAGTTTGGTGCATGGTGATAGACTTGGGTCTATTTTCAGTCTTCGGCAAGTGACAAACCAATTTTTCCAGCACCATTTTTTAAAGAGGCTATCTTTCTTCCAGTGAGGTTGTCTGGCCCCTTTGTCAAAGATTAGGTGGCTGAGTGTGTTTGTGGTTGTGGCTGCATCTTCCAGTCTGTTCCATTGATCCTCAGGTCTGTTTTTTAGCCAGTGACAGGTTGATTTTATTACATTAGCTTTGTAGTATAATTTCATGTCAGGGATTGTGATTGCTCCTGACTTAACTTTGTTGCTCAGGATTGCTTTGGCTATTCTGGGTCTCTTCTGGTTCCAGATGAATTTAAGGAATGTTTTCTCTAGATCTGTGAGACAGGCTAATGGTATTTTGATGGGAATTATATTGAATCTGTACAACAATTTTCCATCCAGTGAGGACTGGATAAAAAAATTGTGGCATTTTAATATAATGGAATATTACTCAGCTATAAAGAAAGACAAACTTGAGGCTTTTATAGGTAAATGGTCACAACTAGACACCATATCCATAAGTGAAATAAATCAGATGTGCATGTGTAAGCAACATATTGTATCACTAGTGTAAAAACCTGAAAGTGGGAATACAACCTAGGAGGTATGATAAACATTGTGAAATGAAAAGAAACTGCTCAAAAGTAAAGAGCAACTGGAATGAGGGGAAAGAGAAAAGGAAGAAAGGGATAATTATGTGTGTATGTATATGCAGGATAGCTAACATGCTTGTACTACTGACTTCTGTCACTTTATTGAAAGGATCATTTAATGATTAGTTGTTTGATCAGTCTTGCATGTCTCTGTTTCCTGAGTATACACTTTGAAGTTATCAATATGTAATACAACAACCATTGTTAATTCCCTGTCACCATGTCTGTAATTCAGTCTTGATTGTGCTATTCTTGTGCTACTTTGTAAGTGGCTATTTGTTAATATGTTTTTGTTCTTTTACTTTTAAAATTAAAAAAATGAAAGGAACAGTTAATGTTTAAGTGTATGATCAATCTTACATACCTATATTTGTTTATCCAAGTATCCAAATTGAAGATATCAATATGTAATACATCAACTGTTGTTAATTTTCTATCACCTTGTCTGATATTCTGTATTGCTTGTGATGTTTTTGTTATTTTCTAAATGTATATGTGTTTGTTAAGCTGTTTTCATACTTTTATCTTTAAAGTAAGAAAAGAGAGAATAAAAAAAAGAAGTAGCTTGGAAGAAGGATTTTTTAAAAACTCAGTATGTGGAACAGATATGAAAGTTAACTGTGAAGCAAAGTTTTATATAGCGAACTGTTCCCCCCTGGCTTCCTTCTTAAAATTCAATGAATATATTCTCCTTCTTCAAAACAAAAATGACTTCCAAAGGGCAATATAAACTGAACTCAAGAGTGCAACATCTTCTCTATAACACTATTGAAAGTAAATTAAATGACTAAGTTACTCATGTTAACACAAAAATGTACTTCAAAAGTTACAGAACAGAACAGGGAAGCCATGGGGGAGGTGGATACTACATTAGGGTGTACCATTTGCAGACATCTGAAGTTTTTACTTTATGTTTTTTTTAAAGCTTGCTGCCATTTATTAACCTCTCATTCAGTTAGCATTGAATTTAATAGTCAGTGATCACTAAATTATTTAGGGACAGTGATTAGTACCAACAAGCATTCCTCTCTGCAGTGGTGGTTGCTTATGCAAGTGCTGCTTAGGGTATGGCTTGCCTACCTTTTGTAATTAGCGTTAGAAACTAACAGTAAGCATAAAGGAACATTTATAGCAACTCAGTATTGCTATGACAGCAAGTGCTTGGTATAAGTAAGAATATCTTATTCAAGTAAAATTAACCAAAATAATCAACTGAAGATGAATTGGAATTTTTAAGGAAAGTCTTTCATCAGAAAGAGATTGAGAAGCATGGATCTACATTAAATTAGGAAATATAATCACAGGTCAAGTGTTGGGACAGGAAGATTCCAGATGGAAAGGAGAGAGATATTTTAATTTAACCCAGAGTTTATTTTCCAGAGAACTAAAAAGTTTCCAAAGCACAGTGGGAACTGCTAAAGCTGCCATGATCCCATTCATGGATCTGGAACTTGTGGTATAGTCAGGGGAAAGGCTCACCTAATTTGTCAGTCTAGTAGCCAATTTTCAGAATTTCTTATTAACATTAATTAATGCATAATACATAATCAATAAAACCACCCAAGATCATATTACCTGCAGATGATCACCACTATCATTTGCGGAAAATTTTCCTTAAATTGTTTTGGATAGCATATTGTTCACTTAATTGGTTATGATTATTTAAAAAATTCAGTCTATTTCTCCATCAACATTGTTAATAACTGCAGAATATCCCATTTAATAACTGCAGAACATTCCATTATAGTCTATGATTTGTTTAACCCATCTATTATTGTTGAGTATTTATGTTCTTTTGATCAATTGTATATAATAGCAGAAATCTGATTCCATCTTTTTCTTTTAATTTTATGTGTGCCTTATATTTAAAGCATACTTCTTATAGGCAGTATACAGTTGGGTCTTACTTTTTAATCCAATCTGATTATCCCTGTCTTCTTGTTGGGGTGCTGACTGTGTTTAATAATAATATTGACATAGTTGTGGTTTAAATCTGCCATCTTGCCTTTGTTTTCTGTTTGTCCATTCTGTTCTTGTTTCCTTTCCCCTCTTTTCTGTCCCTTCCATTTATTTATTGATAATTTTTATGACACTGTTTAATTTCCTTTGCTGGCTAATTAGCTACAACTCTTTTTGTGTCATTATTTGCTTTAAAGTTTACAGAAGATATCTTTTATTTATCATGTCTACTTTCCAGAGATATTGTATTGTTTTGCACAAGGTATAGGAATCTTAGAAAATTTGTCTGCCCCTAGATTTGTCTATTTTTATAACACACTTTGCTTCTATGTATGCCATGAGCTCCCAATAATTGCTATTTTTCTATAGACAATTATCTTTAAAATTTTCAATAATAAAAATACTTTCACATTTATACACATAAGTAAATATTCCAGTTTCTTCTGTTATCACTTCTAGTGTTCTTTGCTTAGATTCCTCTGTTTAGGCGCAAGTTTCTATCCAGTACCATTTTTCTTTCACCTGAAGATTTTCTTCAGCATTTCTTATAGTGTTGGCCTCCTAGGGAGGTGACTCTTTCTATGTCTCAAAATGTCTTTGTTCTGCTTTAGCTTCTGAAAGATAATTTTACTAGGTATAGAATTCTACATTGACAGTTTTGTTTCTTTTATTACTATATTAACATGCTTTATTAACATATATAACATTATTACTATATTAACACTGTCTTCCGGTGTGAATTATATCTGGTGAGAAATCTGTTATCATCCTTATCTTTGATCCTCTATGTGTTATGTGCCACTTTCCTCTGGCTGCTTTTAAGATCTATCTTTATCACTGGTGTTCAGCGATGTGGTTATGATATTTTTTCATTCTTGTGTTTGGGGGTGGTGTTGAGTACCTGAAATATGTGAATATAATTTTTGTCAAGATTGGGAATTTTTAGACATTATCTTTGAAGTATTTTTGGTGTTCCCTCCTTCTACAGGCATTCAAATTATATCTGTGTTTGTCCCGTTAAACATGCTGAACAGTTTCCTGTTGCTTCTTCATTTAAAATTTTCTTTCTCTCTCTGTTTGATTTTGGGCATTTTCTTTGCTATGTCTTAAAGTCCACTAATTCTTAGTCAGCTCAGATTGCTACAACAGAATACAATGGACTTGATAGCTTAAAGCACATACTTATTACAGTTCTGGAAGCTAGAAAGTCAATTTTGTTCCCAGTAAGAGCTCTCTTCCCACCTTCATACTGGGCAGATAGTGAGTAATCTCTCTCTCTTTCTCTTTTAATAAGGGTCCTAATGATATTGCAAGGCCCATAACCTCAGTGTCTCCCCTTACCCTACCTCTCAGAGACCACATCTCCAAGGGGCATTGGCCTCAAGGCTCCAACAAATGAATTTTGAAAGGAACACAATTCACTCCATAGCATTTATTGTTTCTTGGGCAACATATAATCTGCTATTAATCCTATCTGCTGTGCTTTTAATCTTAGACACTGTATTTTTCATTTCTATAAACTTGATTTGTGTTTTTAATACCTTGTATTTCTATCTTTTAATCTTTTTAATCTTTTCTCTAATTTCTTGTCACATGGAACACAATCACAATAACTTTTAACACTTTTGCTTACAATAGTCTATCATCTGTGTCATTTCTAGGTTGGTTTAAATTGATTTTTTATCACGGGATGTCATATTTTCTTGCTTTTTAATATGCTTCCATTAAATGACAGACATTTTTGGATTCTCATAAATGTTTCTGAGCTTTGGTTTGAAGAACAACTAAGTTACTTAAAAATATTTTTTGCCCTTCCAGATCTTGCTTTTATTTTGTCACAAAGTTCTCAATAGTGTTTTATCTAGGTCTGATTTTTCCCAACTGCTAAAGTCCATTTTTACCCCATTTGACTGAAGTAAAAGCCTTCTAAATATGCTGCCCAAGACTGCACGCATGCTGAGATGTTCTCCTTGACTTGTTGGAATGTGATTTACTCCTAGCTGTTTCAGTACAAGCAGCATATCCTCTGTGTCCTGTCGGATGGCTTTTCTTCTGCTGTTAAGCAGTGTCCTTAATGTATGCCCTGCTCAGTGTTCGGCTGAGGACTCAGCGGCAGCCTGGAGATCTCCAGCATTCTCTGCGTTGCCCTGTGCTTTTCGGCCCTCTGCCATGTGAACTCTCAGCACCTCGGCCTCCCTGGGCTGCCCTTTGTTACCTGATGTCCAAAGCCTTAAAAATTCTGTTTCGTTTTTTTCCTCTTTTGTTTTCGTGTTCTGGCTGTTTCAGGCTGAAGGGCAAATCCATTCCCTATCACTCGATCTTGAGCAGAAGTACCCTTAATGTTGATTCTTAACTTACCGTACCTATTAAGAATCTCAATTTTTCATCCTTCTTTTATATACAAACTGGAAACTAGCCAGGCATGGTGGTACATGCCTATAACCCCAGCACTCAGGAGGCAGAGGCAGGAGGATTGCCATGAGTTTGATCATCCTGGGCTGCACAATGAGTTCAAGGACAGGCTGCCCTACATAATGAGACACTGTCTCAAAAAACAAACAAACTAGAAACTAACTATATTTCACTCAGCTTTAGTAGAGTTAATTCCAAAGCCCAGGTTGAAAGAAAGAGAATCAAAGAAAGCATAAAATTCATAAGGCTCCCAACTGAGCTACACATAGCCAAATTGGTTCTGTAATTGAAGTTGTATAATAACGATGTGTCATGTACTAAATTGTATTGCCCTGTAATGGCACTTTGATAAATACACATCTCAGAATAAACTTCCTGGGAAAAGGCTAGAGCTATATTTTCAAGTAACTTTTAAAAGCAAAATATTATACTTAACTGCTAAGCTCATTCCTTCATCTCCTAAGTGTATATTAAGCACTGAACTGTGTGTCAAAAGCCTTTCTAGACACAAAAATGCTATTTAATATTAAAATAAATTACAAATGAGACTTAATTAGTATATGTCTAAAGGAGGCAAAGCTTTGACCATTCCTAGTTCTCTTTAGAAATTTAGGAGGTTGATAGCACCAACAGATATTCCAACACTTTGAAGTACAGATTTGTTTTTAAGTACTATTTGCCCTGAGAAGTTGGGGAGGGGATTTTTTCCCCAAATGAGGGTAAATAAGAACTTGTTGCAAATGTGTCAGTCAAGTATCAAATGAAATTCACTTAATAAAAGAATGACATGGAAATATTTGGCCTCTGGAAAATCATGTATGGTAACAATATATAAGACATTTGAATTTAAGGAAGTCAGTACATCCAATACAACTAATACTATCATTTAAACCTCTATAGTGGTTGGTTCAAAATGAAAATTATGACATTGTTAAAGTTATAGATGATGGAAAATAGAGGGTAAAAATGTCCAAAATGTAGATTTGAATTATTCATTAGAATATCTTTAAAATTCAGTGTAAAGGCCCCAAGTAAAGGCAGATACACAAAATTTTCACATATTAATTATATTGCTAACCTAACACAACCAGCATAACCACAATCAACATCCACTATAATTAACTACTTAATGCAGTTCAATTAATGCCCACAAATTACTTGCTAATAAACTACTTTGAAATAACATTTGGTTTTCAAAAATTTGACTGATAATACAGAGCTCCCAGGTACATCTCACACACCCTACATTCAACATTTACATCTCATTAGAATACATTTGCACAACTCAGATACCAACCTTGGTACATTACTGTTAACTAAACTTAAACTGTATGAAATAACATGGAAGCTACTTGCATAACGAGGTTAAGCATATGCTTTTCAATAGGAAATTACGTTTTAGAGATGCAGCCCTACATTTGGGTTTCCTTCAGAATAACTCAAAAACAATGAATTTGGACAGAATTTGTAATGAAGTCTCCCTGGATGTAAGATGCTCTACCCCTTGTGTTGGACTGAAGTTGAACTCACACCAGTCCTAGCAGGATTGCTTTTTCTTTCTTTTTCTGTACCGGGAATCAAACTCAAGGCCTTGCACTTGCCAGGCAGGCACTCATGCTGCTGAACCATATCCTCAGTCCCCCAGTAGGATTCTTCAAGGGTCAGAAGATTGCAAAAAAGTTGCTTTTTTCTCATAGGACGTTAACATGTCTCACAATATTTTCTTAGTTAAATTGTTTCATATTGTATCAATTCTTAAGTGTTTTAAAAGAAGATTAACATTCATTCTTTGGCCATGTGGCTTTTCTCACTTTTGTATTAATCCATACATCTTGGTAATCAAATCACACTTGTATTTATGTTTTTATGAATAACTGTTAATGAAAAGAGGATTTCATGAAATAAGAGACAGTACTGGAAAATCCAAGATGTAGAGCTTCCGTTCCCATGGCAACCAACTAACTGGTTGCACCTGGCCCTCCAGGGTAATTAATTTTTTGTGTGCTGGGTTGGTTGGCTGCTTCTCAAGGCCAGCAAAAAAAGAGAGGAGGAACAAAATGACCTTTCATTAAAACAAGACGAACTCAAACCTCACATAGAGGAATTAGACTTTTGAGGATTCTCTAATTTCACTCTCCCCATGGTTTGCTACATGTGAACAATAAAACAGGAAGTCAGATTTTTAGTTTTGTTAATCTGTCACGTTAGCCATCTTTCTGGGATCCTGATGACTTTTTTCTCATGCTTGACTCATTTAAACTGAAGAAATACATTGGGCACATACCTGCACCTAAGAGTTGGAAAGGCTCACAGATCAAGTACTCAAGGACTAATGGTTCCTACCCCTAACCGGACAACACAATCACCTGGAACTCTTTTCAGCAAATATGTCTGAGTTATATCTTTGCGGAATTTTGGCTTAATTAGCCTGGGGTGGGTGCCAGGTGGCAGTATTTTCAAAGCCCCTTAAAGTATGCAGCTCCAGTGAAGAATTGGAATTAGACTGTATACTAACATAACAAATGTTGACCAAACGAAGTAACCCTGTCTGTAGATAAACATTGGGTAAATACATGATGTTTATAAAAGTGACTTGTTTTCTTCCTAGATGTTCTTTCTGTGATATGGGTTAATAAAAACTTCAGGGAGTGTTTAAGGTAGTAGAGTTAGAGGATAATGAGGATAAATAAGAATAAATATGATTATATTTTCAAAAAAAGAAATACCGGGAAGGAAACAAATTGCAAGAGCAAGACATTTCTGTATCAAACACTACAAGAAGGTTCTGAGCATTGATAGCTGGTAATAACCCATAGTGTCCCTGTGTACAACTCCATGAACTTCAAATGAGGTCACACCCTGACTAGGATAGAACCATACCTAGAAAAGACCACTCTGTGATTTAGGTGTGAGCAGTATACACACACCCCACACACATCATGAAACTAAAAAAGCACAGAAGTAACAAAATATCCCTCTCTACTAATATCAGTAAGCAGCTTCACTCCAGCAATGCTGGCTTCACTTTGTTCCTCTTGCATCTTAGATAAAAATTAAGATTCTAAGTCATTAAATCACCCTCACTGCTTTATAGAATCTAATTTGTCCAAAGGTCAAGTTTAAACATTCAAAGTAATGTACTGCAAGTATAAATATCCACAAATATATTACAGAGTCATGAAAAAAGAGAAAACAGGTTTATCAAGTGCTCAATAACTATTCTCAGTGAACATGAAAAAAGGAACTGAACATAGAACAAGAAAGTCAAGAGTTGCTTCCAATTATCAAGAAGTTTGTTTCCTAAACGTTGAGTCTAAACTGCTCCTCCTTCTCAACCCTTAGTTTCTTTCTCGTTGCTGTGACTGAACACCCAACACTAGCAAAGTGAAAAAAGTGAAAGTTTATTTTGACATATTTTATAGAAGCTTCAGTCCATAGTCCTCTGGCTCTGCCTGGCCGCCAAGGCCTTCTTCTGAAATCTGGGGGGAAACCTTCCTAACCACACAACACTGCCATTCTGCCTGCACCTAAAGCCAGTGCCACATGGATGATGCCAAGGTCTGCTGTGAACAGGAAATGTAGTAGACTTTCCTCTCTCTTAGCTATAGGGGCTGGGAGCCTGGATCTCTGAGCACCCTGTATCCAATTCTGAGGAAAAAATTCTCTATGCTGCCACTATTCTGGAACATGGTATGGCTGCTGCCATTCTGGAACATGACTCACTGGGGCTTTCTTCCAAAGCAGTGTTTCACTTTTGCAATTTTGAAGCTATAAAGGGTAGAGTCTTGCTGCTTCTTATGATACTCTTAGGCTGTTTTTTCTATTTTGCCTATCCCTTCTCAGCAACCATGATCTCTTCTGCTATATTTTTTCAGTCCACAGCTTTATTGGAACTTCCTTTCTGGTCAAACTCACAACATTTTAAATCATTCTGCTGGGTCTTTGCTCTTGATTCTCTATATAAATCTGGCTAAAAGCCCCCAACCATAGCCATGCCACTGCTGCAACATAAGACTGCCTTGAAATTTCTTCTAAAAAATTAGTGTCCTACCATTAATTTAAGTCTCAACCAAAATTTCTGGACATGAGCAAAATGCAGAAAAACTTTCTGCAGAGGTGTAATACACATCATCTGGAGTTCAACAGTCAACTCAGTCCTTCCTAGCAGAAACCTCCCATGCCTGGCCTTTACCAGCTTTCTGGCCTTCTGAGATCTGACCAGAATCTCCCATATAAAATAGCCTAAGGTGTGCCAGTTATACTTTTTCAGCTGGCACCTCTGAATTATTCCAAACTCTTCCCACAAGCTCCTGAACCACATGGTCAGGTATTGTCACGGCAATGACCTCACTTCTGGTACTAAATTCTATCTTAGTTATTTTTCTTGTGACTTAGACAAAAATACCCAACACCCACATGTTAAGGGAGGAAAGGCTTATTTAGCTAACAGTCTGTAGAGATTTCAGTCCATAATCAGCTGACTCCAAGGCAGGTTGCCATATAGCAAAGGGGAGCCACAATTCATAGGGAAGACAGTAAAAGCCACAAGCAAGAGGAAGGAGGGAGGAAGCATCTTTTCATCCCTTATATTGCATACAGGCTACTCACCCTTAAGCAAATATAGCACTCACACCTGTAATTCCAGCATGAGACCATGAAGCAGTTACAAACTCTAGATTTATCTATCTCTAAAAGCCTGCCCCTATGACTACATGAGGCTTTGAGGGAACATCCACATACTAACTGTAACAGTAGCTTTGTAAGCTCGCATTCTGAATCTGTAAAATGGGGAAAGTAACAGAATATTCCCATGGTTGAGAAGAGTATTTAATGAGGTTATACATGTAATCTATGAGCCTGAACAGTTGAAGAAGGTAGCTGTGGGTCACAGCTACTGCGCACTTGAATTTTGGCTCTTTCAAACTATGATATACTGGAAGTGAAATATACAATAGATAGAGATACTAGAAATTGAAAGATGTAAATGCCTTGCCGGTAAGCCTTTTCTATTAATTACATGTTAAAATCAGAGTGCTCTCTAATACAGTGTCAAATAAAAATATATTATTTTGTGAGGCTACTAAAAATGTGGATTTATGTGGCTCAAGTTTATAGCACTCCCATTACATTTATTGGTCAGTTCTGAATACTAATTCAGAAATAGCATGTAATAGTTGAGCATCCCTAACCCAAGAATTTGAATTGCTTGGCATTCAATAAAGAAGTTTCAGATTTTAGAGCACTGTGCATTTCATGTTATCAGATTAGGAATGCTGAGCCAGTAATATCTATGCAAAATCTGAAAAACTCCAAACTTTCAAACACTTCTGGTCCCAAACAACTTATTCAACCTGTAAAAGACTATTGTGAAGACAGTAGTTCTTTTTATTTAATAGAAAAAAGGTTAAAAATTTCATAACAAAATAGCAGAAGAATACCATAGTTCATACATTACATGTTGTTATCTTTAAAGCAACCATGAAGCTATATGCTATTGGATGCAATTGGAAGCTCTTGCTATTGGATGCAATAATTTAAAAAAGGTGTTCTTGGTCCACCGAGATGATTTTCCCAAGCCATTTGACACTTTTTCCTCAGTTGCTATTCAGTGAGCAACTTCTGAACTAAGTATTTTGCACTCACTACCTTCTATAATAACATAATTCAGAGCTCCCAAATATCATAAATGGCTTGTAGTACATCGTATGTGCTACTTAGTGCCGACATCAAGTTTCCACGATGGTGATACATATTTCCTGCTCTTAAATTATGGTTGTCTTTTTGCAGGAGAGAGAAATGGCAGTCACAGTCAATAAGCAGGGACTTTTATGTGTTCACGTCCCAACCACAGTCAGCACCCCCGACCTGGCGCCACCTATCAGAGTGTGACTCAGATCCAAATACTGTCTGATCCATCTTGGCAGGCAAAGTGCAACAATCCCTTCTGGAGGCAGAACAGAGAACCAGAAAATCCTCTAAACCTAGAATTTCCAGGAAGCGCCACTAACTCCTTTTAAACCTTGAAGCTTCCTGCCCTCCAGACATGAAATATAAAGCTACTTAAATAGCATCTCTTCTGAGTTGAGGTGTTGGAAACAAACAACACACCCAACCAGATTTTTGACATTTCATTTAAATTAATCCCGAAAGGAACTGCAATTTCCCATGAAGAAGGGTGAGCTAATCCTTGGCACCTATGAAGGGGCAAGAAAAGAGGAGAGCAAAATGTCAATCCTATCACTGTTGGGTCATATTTATGCTGCTTATTCTTTGCAAAAACAAAAAGGGGCATGGGATCTTCCTGTCACTGACCTTGGAGGCTCTGAGTCCAAAGGAAGAGAACCATTATGAGCTTTGGAGGAAATTCTAACCTTCTCCACTAAAAACTGTTGTTAGAACTTCATCTGTGAAGTATATAAGAAGGCTTACACCCCTCACTGTCTTCATTAGCCTCCAAAATGACCTCTCCCTCCCTTTTGGAAAGGTAGAGTGAGGGGGAGAACTTACTGCGTCACTTGGAAATAAAGTAGGTGAAGGATACTGGCAAGATGTCATTAGATCATCCAAGATAAGGTAAGGGCATTGTAACAGAAATCGGAGGCAGTTAGGGTTTGGCAGATGGATGCAGGAGACATCAGTAAGAATGCTCATATAGTATAAAAGAAACTATGCCATATTTGAGCTTATGTGTCTTATTTCACTCAATATTGTGATGTTTTCGACCTAGGAACATTCTCAAACTCCTGTGACCGAGCCTCCAGATTGATTTCATTTTCCTTCATTCTTCTCTTCTGCATGATAGAAATGTGCCTCTCCAACTACAAAAGGTGCCTCTGTGTCCAGGCCGTCCCCCCTGCACCGTGGGGTTATCCTTACCCGCTTCCTCTCCAACATTTGTTCTCTTTCTGTTTCACGGTTATCTGTGAATGCTACTTCTGTTTCTTCTCCTCCTGTGTCTCACTATACTTTAAATCCTCTTCCCATGATTCTACACGGAGAGCTCTCAGCAAGAGAGACCAGATCGATAATCTGACAGCTGTTTCGGTGGTTCACCATTCTCCCGTTATTTGAAATTGCAGCAACATTCCACACAACCAACTTCTCCATTTTGGAATACTCTCTTCCCCGGTGACACATTATCTTTTGGCCTTCCACCAATCTGCCCAGTTACCCTGAGTCTCTTTTTTGGAACTTTTAATGTTGGAATAACACAAGGCTCCCTACTAGATCCACTGTCTTCTTTCTTAAGATTCTTTCCCAAGGCTGTCTCGTCTGTGCCTCAGAATCCAGTTTTGCGCTACCATGTGTTTATTTACCCCACATTTAATTCCCACCTCAGATCTCTAAGTTCAGGCAAGTGGTATCCAACCTCTTGGTCATCTTTTCCATTTATAGATCCCATGGGTTCCTGCAGCTCAGTGTATACAGAACTGAGCTCCTAATCTCTCTTCCTAGGCCCTTTGACCCAGAACTTGCGCAGGCTTCACCTTTCCCACTGGCTCTCCTCCTGTGTCTACCACCATTTCTGGGGATTGTTTCACCATACACTCAGCTGTGCTAATAGGATCTCCAGATTCTTATTTCCTCCTTATCCCTTATACCCAGTCAGTCACCAGCTTCTCGATATTTCCTCTGTGCAGCACCCTGCTTGCTCTTACAAAAGCCTTCTTAGCAGTGCCCCAACAGCGTACGAACTGTCCTCCACTAAAACTCAGCAGTGCAGTCACAGTGCATCCAAAGATGTACATCACACTGATTCACTCTCTTACTTAAAACTCGAACATCTTCCATTTGTGTTTAGATATTTCTCCAAGCCCATAAAACAGTCCATAAGCACCCATGTTACCTGGTTTGCTAGCAACCAGGCTCAGCTACTATTTTATCCCAGTATTACCTGTGGGGATGATACTGCCCCACTGACTGCGTGAACTACAGTGATTCTTTTAAGATAATAACACATAACGAACAAATTAATAAACATCTTTACAGTCACTAACAAAGGGCTGAAAGGTAAATACCATGCTTTTTCTATCCTTTGTAATATAATTGAACAAAAATAAGTTTGAAAATATAATAATAATGGCATCACAAAGGAAAGAATTTCTGGGTAGAAAGTGGGAAGATTAGTGTTGATTATTATAAAATATACAGCTACAGAGGAAGTAGATAGGACATTGTTTGAAGAAATACATTTTTTCCAATTAAAAGACCCCATTACTCAACAATATATAGGAGTCAAATGTAGTTATCATCTGAATCGCTGTCTTCAAGTGATACATCTGCTACATTTCCACTGCCAACACTGTTTCTCCTTGAGATATCTTGCTCTTATTTAAGAAAGTCTTTTTTAAAAGTGAGATTTGTATGCTTGTGAGGCTGACTTTGCATTGACCAAGACTTAAGGCTGGAAGGGACTTTGAGCTGGAAACCATGGTGAGAGCTCTTGTAAATATCACATTAGCATAATAAGCAGCAGACTTTGATTTTGCAGTGGGAATACACATTTTGTCCAGTACTAAAAATAGACTATTGAGATTACTTTGAAACCAACTTCAGTAATCGCAACACAGGAAAGGGATCATGTGGGAAAAGCTTGTGTTCCAAGGGAGTTTACTGCTGTAAGAAATAAACAGGTGTGCCCATACCTTGCATTCAGACCCCCTTAGGCAAATGAACTTCTTCACATGAGTAATCAGATTCAAACACAAAAAAATGACCTCATCTTACTTGATTATCTGAAATCACATAAACTTGGAAGAAAACCAATAAAAACAGTGGCAAACAAACAGTTCGTTTCATACATATCTTCTTCCTCTGTGCTGGAGTCTCTTTTAAGGTGTTCTGTGTTACTAAATACAGTAGTCTCCCATGTCTGCAATTTGTTATCCCTAGTCAACCACCAGCTGAAAATGTAACACAGAAATCAATTTGTAAGTTTTCACTGGTGCACTACTTTGAGTAGCATGATGCAAACTGGCATCGTTTTGCTCCATCCCACCCAGGACATGATTCATTTCTTTGTCTAGTGTATCCATACTGTATATGCTACCTGCCCATTAGTCACATAGTAGTCATCTAAGTTATCAAATCAATTGTCATAATGCTGCAATACTTGTGTTCAAGTAACCCTTCTGTTGGGGCCTAGTGCTGCATCACAGTGGCTACGTCATTACATCACATAAACACCGTCATCCCATGTCATCATGTTCTTATATTTTGAGACTGAGAAATACTACATTTACATAGCTTTTATTATAGTAAATTGTTATAACTGTTCTATTATTAGTTGTTGTCAATAGCTTATCTATAAATTGAACTTTAGCATAGATGTGTACTTAAAGGAAAACAATGGTACAAATATGATTTGGTACCATTTGCAGTCTGAAACGTCCACTTAGACCATATCTCCCATGGGTAGAGGAGGACCACTGTATTTATTAGCAAAGACTGACCTGGCTACCTACCACGCTGGAGGTATTTAGAAGAATTTTGTCTTTCTTGCCAACAGCAGTATCAACAACAATTTATTAATAGTTTTATTGGGGATTTTTAAAAATTAGTGCATGTTTGCAGTACAGAATGATTGCATTCCTCATGTGGTGTTGTTATGTGTAACACAACACAACTTAATTCTTTGTTTTAAATCACTTGCCCTTTCCCTCCCACCACCTACCTCTTGGTCCCTATCTGTTTTTCAAAGATCTTTCTTCCTTTTTCCTATTATCTATCCTTTATCTTGCTCTTTATTTGTATTCTGGGTATCTCAGAAAGATAAACCAGGTGATATTTAGGCTAATAGAACCATTTATTTCACTTAACTTTATAATGTCATTATATCCATTTTTCTACAAATGACTCAAATATATTCTCCTTTATAGCAGAACAGTACTCAATTGTGTATAAATATCACTTTTCCTTTATTCATTCATCTGTTGATGGACATTTGGCTGCTTCCAAGAATTAAGAGTTCTTGATGTTTTCATCTCTTTGGGGAGATTTTGACTACTTACAGCTATGTTATTTTCAAAGAAAATAGCAGGCAAATCTTCTGGATGTCACTTGTGATTACCAGAGTGTGCTAAGGGTCAATGGAACTACGGAGGAAGGTGATTTTGTTTCCTGTCACCCTCAAGCCACCATACAAATCATTGGGGTGGACTATCCCTACCCACTAAAGTGTCACTGAGCCTAGTAAAGTCAACAATAAAAGGGAAGCTACTAGTGCATTTTTTTTTATTTTAAAGACAAAAGAATGGAGACATATGAACCAGAAGAGCCATAAACAATACAGAAAATACAAAGTTATACAGAATATAGTAGGGAATTAGAACTAGATGTTGTATTACATAGTTATCTTCACATTAGTTAACACAAAAACATTAAAGGAAATACCAAATTGTAGATAAGAGAGTAGGGAATTTGCACTGGATGCTGTATAATATAAAGTTATCTTCACTTCTGCTAATACAAAAACGACTGAGGAAATACAGAATTATAGAGAACATAGAAGGGAATTAGCTCTGGATGCTGTCCTACATAATGTTACCTTCACCTTTGTTACTCAGGTTACACAGATGATGGCCCTTTTGATCATTCAGTTTTTCTCCTCCCTCATCTCCGTTGCCCTACCACTCAATCAGTTATCTTCCCTGTGAT
>PVLD010022070.1:0-30071 GCA_004027595.1 Dinomys branickii | reverse complement strand
AGGATGAGGTCCCAATTATTGATTCTTTGAAGTGTTTCCCTTGCAGTTTCATTTTTGTTCATGAACTCTCTGCCTACTCCTATGTCTTCAAGATTTTTACCTACTTTCTCTTCCAATAGATTTAGAGTTTCTGTTTTAATATTGAGGTCTGTGATCCATTTTGACCTGAGTTTGGTGCATGGTGATAGACTGGGGTCTACTTTCAGTTTTCGGCAAGAGGCAAGCCAGTTTTTCCAGCACCATTTATTAAACAGGCCTTCATTTTTCCAGTGGGTTTGGTTGACCCCTTTGTCAAATATTAGGTAGCTGAGTGGGTTTTTCGTTATGGTTGCATCTTCTAGTCTGTTCCATTGATCCTCAGGTCTGTTTTTTAGCCAGTACCAGGTTGATTTTATTACAGTAGCTTTGTAGTATAATTTCAGGTCAGGGATTGTTATTCCACCTGACTTGTCCTTATTGCCCAGGATTGGTTTTGTTATTCTGGGTCTCTTCTGGTTCCAGATGAATTTGAGGCATATTTTCTCTAGATCTGTGAGCTATGCTAACGGTAGTTTGATGGGAATTGCATTGAATCTGTACAACAGTTTTGGTAGTATGACCATTTTCACAACGTTAGTTCTTCCTAACCATGAGCAGGGTATGTTTTTCCACTTATTGAAATCCTCTTCAATCTCCTTTTTCAAAGTACTGTAGTTTTCACTGAATAAATCTTTCACATTCTTTGTTAGATTGATTCCTAAGTATTTCAATTTCTTGGTTGCTATTGTAAAGGGTATGGTTTCCTCAATTTCTCTCTCAGTCTGTTTGTTGTTCGTGTATAGGAATGCTATTGATTTTTGGGTGTTGACTTTGTATCCAGCTACGCTGCTGAATTAGTCAATTAATTCCATGTGTTTTCTTGTGGAGTTTTTGGGATCCTCCGTGTATAGTATCATGTCATCTACAAATAGTGATAGTTTGACTTCTTCCTTTCCTATCCTTATTCCTTTTATTTCTCTCTCTTGTCTGATTGCTCTGGCTAATGCTTCCAGAACTATGTTGAATAGAAGTGGTGACAATGGACATCCTTGTCTTGTTCTTGACTTTAAAGTGAAAGTTTTCAGTTTATGTCCATTTAGTATGATGTTGGCTGTTGGTTTGTTGTAGATGGCTTTGATCAGATTGAGGTATAGGCCATCTACTCCTATTTTTTCTAAGGTTTTTAACATGAATGTATGTTGGACTTTATCCAAAGCCTTCTCTGCATCTATTGAGATGATCATGTGGTTTTTGTCTTTGGCTGTATTAATATAGTGTATTACATTAATTGATTTGCGAATATTGAACCATCCCTGCATTCCTGGAATGAATCCTACCAGGTCGTGTTGTATAATTTTCCTTATGATTCGCTTGTAATCTATTTGCCAATATTTTGTTGAGTATCTTTGCATCTATGTTCATTAGCGAGATTGGCCTGTAGCTCTCTTTCTTGGTTGGGTCTCTCTCTGGTTTTAGTATCAGTATAATACTTGCCTCCAGAAATGTGTTGGGGAGAGTTGCTTCCTTTTCGATTTCATTGAAGAGTTTGAGGAGTGTTGGCATTAGATCTTCTCTGAATGTTTTATAGAATTCTGCTGTGAATACATCAGGGCCTGGGCTTTTCTTTGTTGGTAAGTTTTTAATGATGTTTTCAATCTCATTAATTGATATTGGGTTGTTCAGGATTTTTACGTCTTCCTGATTTAATTTTGGCAATTTGTACCTTTCTAGGAATTTGTCCATTTCTTCTGTATTTTCTATCCTATGGGAATATAGATTTTCAAAGTAGGTATTAACGATCTTTTGGATTTCTGTGGGATCTGTAGTGACTTCATCCTTTTCATTCCTTATTTTATGAATTTGAGATCTTTCCCTTCTTTTTTTGATAAGGTTGGCTAGGGGTTTATCAGTTTTATTTATTCTTTTGAAGAACCAACTCTTTGATTCACTAATTTTTTGTAGAGTTTTCTTCATCTCAATTGCATTAATTTCTTCCCTGAGTTTTATAATCTCCTCCCTTCTTTGGGCTCTTGGTTTGGCTTGTTGCTCTTTTTCTAAGAGTTTGAGGTGTATCATTAGGTTATTTATTTGCTCTCTTTCTGTTTTCTTTGTATATGATTTCATTGCTGTAAATTTCCCTCTGAGGACTGCTTGCATTGCATCCCACAGATTCCGGTAGGTTGTACTTGCATTTTCATTTATTTGTAGGTATTTTTTAATTTCTTCTTTAACTTTTTGTGTGACCCATTGGTTATTCAGTAGGTTGTTGTCTAATTTCCACGTGTTTATGTGGTTTTTGGAGTTCTCTTTGTCATTAATTTCCAATTTTATTGCACTGTGGTCCGATAATATGCATGGGATAATTTCAATTCTTTTGCATTTAGGTAGATATGCTCTATGGGCTAGAATGTGGTCTATTTTAGAGAAAGACCCATGTGCAGCTGAGAAAAATGTGTATTCTGATGTTGTGGGGTGGAACACTCTGTATAAATCTACTAAGTCCATCTGTTCACACTTTTGGTCCAGGTCTGTTATTTCTCTGCTGAGTTTCTGTCCGGTTGACCTGTCTCTTTGCGTCAGAGGGGTGTTTAGGTCCCCTGTTACAATAGTGTTATTAGTTATTTGATTTTTCACGTCTGTCAAGATTTGACTTGTAATGTTAGGTGCTCCATGGTTTGGTGCATAAATGTTTAGGATTGTTACCTCTTCCTCTTGCAGCTTTCCCCTAACCAGTATGTAGTGGCCTTCTTTGTCTCTTCTGATTGTTTTTGGTTTGAAGTTTACATTGTTTGCAAACATAATAGCTACCCCTGCTTTTTTCTGGGGACCTGTTGCATGGAGAATTGTTTTCCAACCTTTAATTTTCAACCTGTGGATTTCTTTTTGAGTAAAATGTGTTTCCTGTATACAGCATATCATTGGATTGTGTTCCTTAATCCACTCTTCCAATATTTTCCTTTTGACTTTTGAGTTGAGGCCATTTACATTAATGGTTATCATGGTTATATGTTGGCTTATTCTAGTCATGTTATTTACTTGATGTTTTTCTTCGTTTGTTGACTGTTTACTTGCTTGTTCTGTTTAGGGAGTTATTTCTAATGTTGTTCTTGGAATTGTGGTCTCTTTTTTCTCTGTCTAGAGTATCTTTTAGTGCTTTTTGCAATGCTGGTTTGGCACTCATGAAGTTCTTCAGTTGTTTTTTGTCGTGGAAATATTTTATTTCTCCATTGAATTTGAAGGATAGTTTTGCAGGATACATCAGTCTGGGTTGGAAGTTGTTTTGTCTCAGAATCTGTAATATCTCGCTCCAAGCTCTTCTTGATTTCATGGTTTGTGTTGAGAAGTCTGCTGTGATTCTGATGGGCTGTCCTTTATAGGTGATCTGTTTCATTTCTCTAGCAGCTTTTAATATTGTGTTCTTTTGCTGGATATCTGGGATCTTGACTATTATATGCCTGTGTGTGTTTTTCTTTGGGTTATGGATCATTGAGATTCTATATGCCTCGATTAACTGAACTTCAGTATATTTTACCTTGTTTGGGAAATTTTATGCTATTATTTCAGCAAATATTCTTTTTATATCGTTTGTGAGGTCTCCTGCTGTTTCACACACCCCTATAACTCGAATATTGTTACATTTTGCCTCATCTTGGAGCTGTTGGATTGACTTTTCTTGTGTCTTTGATGATATCATGAGATTCTTCCTTTCACACTCATAAGCTGCCATGCTGTCTTCAAGTTCTGAAATTCTATCTTCGGTTTCATTTAAGCGGTTTTTCATGCTTTCAGTGTAAGTTTTCAAATCCTGGCATTCTCTTTGGACCTGTTTCATTCTTGGTAATTCATTCCTAAATTGCTCTTATAACGTTTCCATTTGTCTCCTATTTACTTCTAGTCTTTTGTCTATTTCTTCTCTATGTGTACGGAACATTTCTTCTATCATTGTTTTCAGCTCGTTTTTTGTCTGAGAGATCATTGCAGGTATGTGGCTTATTTCTCCTTTAAGCTCTTTTATGGCCTGTTGGAGTTGTTTCATTTCAGATGCAATCGTTTCATAACTTGCAGGTATGTGGCTTCCTGGTTCCCCTGTATCCTCGCATTCAAAACTTGTTTTGGGTGGGGTTGAGTTTTGAGACTGCGTTTTGTTCCTCTGTTTTCCCATTTTTGGGTATCAGATTCAAAATGTGGAGCTATAAATTCCCCAGGCAGTTCAGCAGGCAAAGGTCTCCTGCAGAGGCTGGTCCAATGATTCCTTCTCTTTGGGAGACTGTCTCTTAAGCTGTCTGCTGAGATTTCCGCTTCTACTCCCTACCCTGAGACCTGGGTGAGGTGCATAAACAGCTTGCCACCCCAGGGACCTTGCAGGCAGGCCACTCAGGTGTTCCTCCCTGGGTGGAGCTCCTCCCCCCCTCACAAATCCTGTCGGGGCACCTAGCCAGCTCTTCTGACCTGGGGATCCTGCAGTCAGTAAAGCTGCTTGGATGTCCCTCGCTGGGCGGAGCTTCTTCCCGACTCAGAAAAAAAAAACCGGTGAGGGCTCCCAATCAACTCACCCTGGGATCGTGCAGACAGGAATGCCGTTCAGATGTATCTCCCTGGATCGAGCTTCTTCCCTACTCAGAAATCCTGCTGCAGTGTTCACTAGGCTCTCCCCTTCCGTGATCCGTGCTGGTAGGAGATCCTGGCGCTCCCTGGCGCTTTTCCACCTCCTCGGCTTTCTCGCAGGAGCCGCGGACCGCAGCTGCCACAGTTCACGCGGTGCCGGCTGCGGGGGCGGGGCTCTGAGCGGGATCCTGGACCGCTGCCCAGATTGGCACAGTCTGCCCGAGAAGCCCGTTCTCTGAGTTTACTCTGCTCTGCTGCCTCCAACAGATCCTGGTTACAGCCGCTTCCGAGCCGAACGGGTTCAGGAGTTGGGAGGGTCTGTCCCCCCACAATCGCTCTCTCGGCTGTACCCGGATTGAGCCGAGCTGCAGCCGAAGCACAACCCGATCCCTCAGGTGCCCAGCTCTCAGGATCGGCCCACTTCTCACCACGCGGCTTATCCAGCCGGCCCTTTAATGCTCAGGCTGCGGAGAGAAACACAATCAGTTGGAATTTCGCATCCGCTGACCGGCACCCGCATGCAAAGGATCGGTCTCTGGGAGAGTTTCTCTCTGCCGCTCACCTGGTCGCCATCTTCCCGGAAGTCTAGAACTAATCTTTAAATTCAGTTCATACCCTGAACTAACACGGTGAGAACGGCCTGGGGAGGTTTCAAACCCTTAAACCAAGCATTGTAAGTTCATCCAATGCCCAGCTGCAAGGGGTGGGGAATGGTAATACTGGAGATCAGGAGGAGGGAGGAAGAGAAGAAAGGGCCTCTGGCATCGAGGCAACGGGACAGAGCCGAACAGGTCACCGAGGGCGCCCTGACAGGTGTGCGTGCCCCGTGGCTGCTCTACTGTGGGCCCCGTGGCTGCTCTGCTGTGGGCCCCGCTGAGGGCATCTCATGGACTGGACCCACCCCCACCCATAGCACGGCGATGAGGCAGAGCCAGGCAGTCCACTGTGAGCATAGATGCTTTACCACCTCTGACCATGGCAGTTTGTATACACCCATGTATGTTATAATATAGTCTGAGGCAGCTATATCTCTTCCCAAGGCAAGAGTCCAGGGGTATAGATAAACCCAGGAGTACAGTTATTATCACAGGGAAGATGACTGATTGAGTGGTGGGGCAACGGAGAGGAGGGAGGAGAAAATTGAATGATGAAAGGGGCCATCATCTGTGTAACTGAGTAACATGTGAAGGTAACATTATGTAGGACAGCATCCAGAGCTAATTCCCTTCTATGTTCTCTATAATTCTGTATTTCCTCAATCGTTTTTGTATTAACAGAAGTGAAGATAACTTTTTATTATACAGCATCCAGTGCTAATTCCCTACTGTCTTCTCTATAATTTGGTATTTCCTTTAATGTTTTTGTGTTAACTAATGTGAAGATAACATTATGTAATACAACATCCAGTGCTAATTCCCTACTATATTCTGTATAATTTTGTATTTTCGGTATTGTTTATGGCTTATTCTGGTTCATATGTCTCCATTCTTTTGTCTTTAAAATAAAAAAAAAAGTGAGCAACTGAAATGAAGACACTTCTCAGAAGAAATACAAATGATTAACAAATACATAAAATAGTGTGTTCAGCATCTCTATCCATTACTAAGATTGGAATCACTAGGATTCCATCTTACTCAAGAATAAATATCATCAAGAAATCAAATAATAACAAATACAGGGAAAGCTGCAGGGTCACGGAGGAAACCTTCTATATCATTGTGGGAGGGTATAATTACTGTGAAAATCAGTATGGAGATTCCTTAAAGAACTAAAAATAGAAGTTTTATTTGACCTAGGTATTCCTCTTCTAGATATTTTCCCCAAAGAGTTAAAGATATCATATTACAGTGATATATGCATACCCATATTTATAGCAGCACAGTTCCTAATAGCTAAATATTGAAAGCAGCCTATATATCCATCAACGGATGGATAAAGAAAATATGGTCTTTATACATAATGGAGTACTATGTAGCTATAAAGAAGTAGAAACTTGAGTCATTTGTAGGAAAATAGATGCCCGTTGAGAAAATAATGTTATGCAAAATAAACCAGGCACATGAACTTAAACATCACACAGTTTTTCTTCTATGAGAAACCCAGAATATAAATAGAAGATAATAGGAAATAGGGAGGTAGATTTTTTGGTGAGGAGAAAGGGATCAAGAGATGGACGGAGGGGGTAAGGAAGGGGAGAGAAGGGGAAATGGGAAGAATCAAAATGGGTTACCTACACGTACCAACTCTCCATTAGGAATGTAATTATTATGTACTACTGGAAACATATACTCATAAAAAATATTAAATGAAAAAAAAAAAAGAATAGCAGAGTGTTCTGTTGAGCAAGCTGGTGGCCCTGTAGGGGGCCTAGGGAGAGGGGATGAGGAACGAGACCAGTGGAAAAATAGTTGTAACAGTGGCAGTGTGAGTTGCTGCAGATCCAGCCTTTGAGGACAGCAGGCAAGGTAGGAAGGACAGTCACAGGAGGAGAAAGAGCTGGCCAGAGACCATGGTTGCAGGACTCTTCTCAGTATGTTGCAAGTCACCTCATTTTGACTGATCTGCTGTCATCCTTCCGGGCCAGCAAGGCCAGGCCCTGCTTTGAATTCTGTGCATTGATCTGTGGCTTCCAGATGTGCTGGTGGACTGCGTGGGCTGGGATGGTGGTGGAGGCTATCAGCACATAACTTCCCGTTCATTACTTTCAGTCTCAGCCCCGCCCATGGCCGTCTCCTCTCCCAGAGAGTGCAGAAAGGAAAGCTCCTCTGGGATCATCCGAAATGCCAAGGGCAGGGGCTGGCAGCTGGGGTCATGCTGGAGCAAGCTCTTCACTTTTAAAGTAAAGCCACTGGCTTCCCATGCACTGGTCTTGGGCACCTCTGGGGTCACTCTCCTGCTCCCTCAGAATCAAGCCTGTGTGATCCCTTTTACCAAGTCAGCTGAAAACTTTTAATCTCTTTGCAAAGTGTCAAGTATCTTCCAGCACCTTGAAAAGTGATTTTCTAAAAGCAGATCAAACAGTTTTGACATTTGCTGTGGAGCCATTTAAAGTCCTACTCTGGACCCACTGCTGGCTGCGGCGGCACATCTGGCTGTAGATAAAGGCTGGATCGGCGTGCCTTGTCCTAGACACGAGGACCCTGCTTGTGGGAGCCGCATCCTGGAGCAAAATGTATCCTGTTAAAGTTAATCTGCTGCTTTGTCCTGCCTGACAATTTATTCTTTCATGAAAGCCTGTCCATGGCCCCCGAGTAGAATTCTGCACACACATTTTTTTAATTTGCTGCAATTTGCAAAAAACACATCAGTGGCTCTGCTGCTTTTGGGTTTTTATGTTTAGCAAAATAATCCCATGGCATCACCTTCAAAGAGCTCTCGGCATCATGCTTTCCCTGGCTCTATTCCGGTCTTCCAGAGCAGATGAACAGTGCTTCAGAGTCGGGGTGGAGGCTTGTACACTGTGCAGCGAGGCCTGTCAGCCAGGATCTGTCAGTCCTGGGATCCCTGGTGCACGTGCCTGTGGGGTGCTGGCAAGGGAAGTGAATGCGCCAAGTGGTCAGGATGGAAACAGTAAGAGGTATGGAAAGAGGTGAACTGGAGACCACCTGACCTATCGAAATGGGGCAGCTGGTCTGATAATTGCCACTATGTGGCAATGTGAGGCACACATCATTGAAGCTTCCCGATTTCCACAAGAAGCAAGACATTTTGGCACTTTAAAGATGTGAAATTGTTTCATGTTTTAAATGTTGGCCCAAATTCTCTTAAAACACTCTGCAAGCCAAACCAAACATATCTGCTAGTTAAATCTGGCCTACAGGGCTTCCAGTCTACAATCTCTTTTCCAGGAGTGGAGATAAGGAGCAGGGAGGGCAAGCTCAACTTTTTCTTTAATCTGAGAGGTCATGCAGTCCAATGGCCTTATTTTAGAGATAGGGAAACTGAGGCCCATCACTCAAGAAATCCCACTGATCTGTTTCCTCTTACCTCCCTCCCCTAAGGTGAAAGACTGAAAGATGTGGAACAGAGTGTGACATCTCCTAAGTCTTGCATTTTAATAACAAAAATCTGAAAAGCCCTATAAGTCAATGCTGCTGTTCTTTTACTTTCTATTTCTTGAATCACTGAGATTGAACCTGGTGCTTTTGCGTTGAGCTATATCCCTGACCCTTTTTTATTTTGATACAGGGTCATGCTGTCACTAAATTGCCCAGACTGGGCTCAACTTAAACTTGCAGTCCTCCTGCCTCAACAGGAAGAAGGTGGTGCCTCCTTGGGTATGCAGCAGAACAAATCCAAGCTGCAAAGATCTATCCAGAATCTGATCTGGCCTTGGCCAGAGCAGAAGTCGTTTGCCACAAAGGGAAGGTGCATCCTTCCTGTCCCTGTCTTGCTGCCTTGGAGGCAGATAGTCAGTGAGTCTCCCCTGCCCCAGGCTCCCCTGTGTCCTCATCCTGCCCCTGCATCTCCTCATGTGCACTCTGTCAGAGTCCTGACCACCAAATTAGTCCTTTGTGATTTTATTTGTCTTTTATTGGCTCAAGCTGGATGTTGGAGATGGAGCCAGATGTGAGGCCAGAGGAGCACTTGAAAGGCCAGGTAATTAATTGGCAGCATCTGCCTTCACCTTCTTATCTTGACAGGCGGACACACAGCGCAGTGACCTGGGAGCTGTGCAGCAGCTGCCTGCTCCACATAAAATGAGGCAAAGGCCAAAGGGGAGCCAAGTCCAGCCGGGAGTGCTGCCGTCTGTGTGTGCACGCTCATACATGTGCAACTGTGAGCACACCGAGGTCACCCCACAGCCATTACTTTCTGTTCCCTGACTCAGGAGGGGCTGTCTACTTACTTCTTAACACTTGGGGTAGGATTTGTATTACGTTTCAACTGAGGAGGAATTTCTATACAGTGGAATGCATGGATCTTAAGTCTAGAGCTTGAGTCTTCACAAATGAACAGAACTCATGTAACCCTCCAAGAGGATATAATTGATTGTCTTTGCTCTAGAAAGATCCTGATGGTCCTTTCCAGTGAATCTTGCCCCACTCCCCTGCCCAGGAAACCACAATTCTGGTGTCTGTTGCCACACAGTAGCTTCTGCCTGTTCTTATGTATCATGTAAATGGAATCATGGATTATATCATTAAAGACTCATATACTTTTTCAGTCTAACTTCTTTCACTCAACCTTACATCTTTGAGACTCATTCTGGTCATGACGTCCTTTGTATCTTGCAAGTATTCCATTGTTTGATGACAGCACAGTTTGTTTCTCCCTTTTTTTGTTGTTGTTTAGGAGGTTTTGGGTTTGGGCTATTAAAGTAGAATATTGGTTTTTTATGGTTAATATCACAAGTCACCAAATTTGGTGGCTTCAAACAACACACGCAAGTTATCTCAGTTTCTGTGGGCTGGATATCCATGCCTGAGTGAGCTGGGTTCTCTGCTGTGGGTGTTCCTAGGCTTAAATTAAGGTGTCAGCCAGGGCCATGATCTCATCTGAGGCCTGGGGTCTTCTACTAAGTTAACATAATTACTAGCAGAAATCAGCTCCTTGGTGTTTCACAGTTGAGTCTTCCAGCTTCTGCAGGTCATGTTCCATTCCCTGCAACTTGCTCTTTTCCATAACAAGCCAGTGTGCTTCGTCCAGGCAGTAGGAGTACATCTGTTATTCTTGCCAGCTCACTGACCTCTGAATCTCTTTCAAAGAGTTCATTTGATTAGGTCATGCCTGTGCAGGATCATCTTTTTGATTAAAGTCAATTTATTAGGGACTTTTAATTACATCTGCAAAGGTTCCTCCATCTTTTATATGTTGTAACCTAATCACAGGAATGATATCCCATCAGAGTCACACTCCAGGTGGGCTAGTGAAGTTTCTAGCATTATAACAAAGAGCTAACATATAAAAAAGGAAAGGTTTCTTTGGCTTACACTATTGGAGATTTTATTAGTTCCTTTTCTTGTTGCCGAGACAAGATACCTGACACTCAAAATTAAAGAAGGAAATGCTTATTTAGCTCACAGTTTGTAGAGGTTTCAGCTCACAATTGGCTGGCTCCTAGGTAGGGTGGCTTGGCAGAGGATTATAACAGAGAAGAACAGTTCATGGCAGGCAAAAGGCAGCAAAGCAGCAAAGTAGCAGGCAACCAGTGATCACAACTCCCTTTCATTCTTTTATATCTTGTCTAGGCTACCTGCCCTTAGGGTTCATAGCACTCATACTCAGGGTGGGACACCCTTAATGCTACCAAGAACTATGCCAAACCAATCAGTGGACTTTAGTAATCACACACCCTTGATTCCAGCATCACACAACTTAATCCCAGCATCACATACTCTAGATCTAGTCACCTCTGAAAAGCCCTATCAAGACTGTGGGCAGACATCTAGATATAAACCACAAATTCCACCCCCAGCTCCCCAAAGACTTGTGCATATCCTTTATACAAAGGCATTTAGTCCATCTCTAAGTGTTGCTAAAGTCCTAACAGTTTCAGCATTGCTGAAAAGCGCAAGTCCAAAGTCTTCTCTGAGATTTATGGCAAACTCTTAGCTGTAAGTCCTTGTACAAATTAAATGTTAAGCATTTCTAACACTCAATGGCACAAGACAGACATTACCATTCCAAAAGGTACAAATGGGATAGAAAGGAGTAGGACCAAAGCAAGTCCAAAATCCAGGAAGGCAAACACAAGGTTTCAGCCCATAATTGGCTGGCTCCTAGGTAGGGTGAGATTAAGGGTGGCAGTTCTTCTCTGTGATAATCCTTTGCCACGAAGTCCATAGTTCCATGTTCAGCATCCAAGGAAGTCTGTAGCAAGATGTGAACTCAAAAGGACTTGAGTGGCTCTGCCACTATGGTGCTGTGTGTGGTTGCCACTCTCATGGCTTATCTCTTGGGCCAGCTTTGCTCCTTTCTTGCAGCTCTCTTCAGATAATCCACATTCCTGGCTTCTCCAACCTTCTGGGGTCTCTGCTGCACCCTTGGCTTCACACTTACAGCTTCACACACTGCTGTCTCTGGACGCACTGCCTGGTCTCCTGGACCTTCTTTTGAAACCTGAGTGGAAACCTTCCTTACCCCACAGCTCTTTCATTCTGCATGCACCTAAAATCAGCACCATGTATATGATGCCAAGGTCTGTTGCCAGTTGGAGCAGTAGCCAGGCTTATTTTTCTCTGGGCTGTAGGGATTGAGTGCCTAGATTGCTGAACACTCAGAACCCAATCTCAAGGAATAAACTGTCTAGGCTGCCATCATTCTGGATCATGGTGCTCTAGGGCTTTCTTCTCAAAGCAAATTCTTGCACTTTTGCAACCTTGAGGCTGCAAAGGCTGGAGTCCTGCTGTTTCTTGCAATGTTCTTACGCCATCTTTTTCATTGTCCTGTTTCTTCTCATCAACCTAGTGCTCCTCTGCTCTATCTTTGCAGTCAATAGCTTTATTGGAGCTTCCTTTCTGGCCAAATTCACAATATTTTAATTCATTCTGATGGGTTTTGCTCTTGATTCTCAACATAGATCTGGCTATGCCCTCAATAGTAGCCGTACCACCACCTCAGTGTTAGACTGTCTTGAAATTTCCTCAGCAAGATTAATCTGCCACTCCTAACCTCAGTTTCAGGCCAAGTCTCTGAACATGAGCAAACTGCACACAAATTTTCTGGCACACCACAACATACCTCATCTGGAGTCCAACAGCTAGCACAGTCCTTCTTCCCAGCAGAAACTTCCTGAGCCTGGTCTTTACTGGGTGTATTTCTATCAGCAGTCTGGTCTTCTGAACTCTTACAAGAATCTCTCATCAAGTTCAACTTAAGACATTCCAGCACTGCTTCTTCAGCCAGCATCTCAAAACCTTTCCAAACTCTTCCCACAAGCCTGTTGCAAAGGATTCTGAACCAAATGGTTACATATAGTCATAGCAATGACTCTTCTTCTCTGGTACCAAATTCTGTCTTAGTTACTTTTCTCTTCACTGAGACAAAATACCCAACACCCAAAGTTAAAGGAGAAAAGGTTTACTTACAGTCTGTATACATTTCAGTTCATAGTTCAGTTCATAAAGGAGAAAAGATTTACTTAATTTACAGTCTGTATACATTTCAGTTCAAAGTAGCATGGTAGCAGGGCATCACAGAGGAGAAACAGCCCACGATAAGCCCGATAGCAAAGCAGCAAGCAGCAACAAATGACAAGCTACAACCTTCTGTCTTTTCCTTACATCTCATCCAGGCTGCCTACCCTTAGGGTAGGTAGCACTCACACCCAGGGTGAGGCAGCCTTAATCCTAGCACTGGGTAATGAATCAATCCCAGCAGATCCTTGGCCTCACCAGCACATACCCTGGATGCGGCCACCTCTGAAAAGCCCCACCCATGAGCACATGGTGGAGGACATCTAGATATAAGCCATAGCTGAGGGTCTTGTCCTGCCACTCTGGGACTTGTGATGGGCTAACACATCAGTGAGGAGTGTGTGGCAGAGAAAAACTGCTCACTCCATGACTGAGAAGCAAAAGCAAGGCAGAAGGAGGAGCTGGGATCACACTCTCCCCTTTGAGGGGAGAGGCCCCGTGACTTGCAGATTTCTAAGTGGGCCCTACCTCTTATTAAGCATTCCATGGCTTCTCAACAGTGCCACATCTGAGGACTAAGTCTTTAACACATGAACCCTTGGGAGGCACTCTAGATCCAAGCTATGGTACCAGCTGTGTCCACCAGAGAATAAGAATCTTCGTGGCCATCTTGGAATTCTATGTAACTCAAGTAACCATAAACATTCTGGAGCTATTTTGTCATTCAAGTGTGAACCTTTCAAAGATGAAAGCATTTCCCACCAAGTCAAAATAACATTATTCCACTTAAAATAAACAATTATTTCTAAATGTCCCTTTACACCTGGTCCATATTTAAATTTTCTGAGTTGTCTCAATGGTGTGTTTGAACATGGCAGGATCTGGACCAGGGCCACTTGGTGCCTCTGGGTACTGTGTCCCTCTGGTGTTTTTCATCTAGTGCAGGGTTCTTTGTTGTGGTTGGAACAAGGAAGTGGATCTGTCATCTTGCAGAAAATCCCAGGATCTAGATTTGTCTGATTATTTCCCTTTGTCCCCATTAGGCTTGTTCTTTTATTCCCTACACATCCTGTGAACTATAAGTCAAATCTGAAGGTTGATGTATTGTAGGTAAACCTTTCGGGGCTGGAAAAATTCATGAGGGATTCTGAGAGCTTCCAATAGCCTCACTTGGAGAGACACATAGTCCCCAGTTGTCCCACTACTGCTTGTGCAAGACTGACTCCTGAGTTAGGATGGGTATGATGGTTAATTGTGCTGTGTCTACTTGACTTGGGTAAGAACCATCTAGTAAATTAGTAAAGTTCTGGGTGGGTCGGTGGATAAGTGGCATATAGGCCACAAACTAAGGAGAGAAGACACATGGCAGGTGCTGGTGGCACCAACCAATGGGCTTGTAGCCTGGATGGAATAAAAAGGGAAAGAAAAGGAATCTCTTTCTCTCTCTCTCCCTCTCTCTCTCTCTCTCTCTCTCTCTCTCTCTCTCTCTCTCTGGAGGAGCTCTATTCTTTACCATTGCCTTTGGAAGTTGGTCTTTAGCAGAGAGTCTTTGGCATTCCAATGCAGACTCTTCAGCCTTCTGATACAGACTTGCATGAGTGATTAAATTAGCTTCCATGTCTTCAACCTTTGACTGCTACTGGATGCCGCAGCTTTCCAGTGTGCAAATGGCCATTCTGGATTCTTCTATCTCTGGTATTGCAGTCAGTTATTGGCACTCTTCTGCTTCTGATTCTGTAAGCCTACCTAATAAGTCCCTGTATAATTATATATACATTTTATATTGACTCTGTTCCTCTAGTGAACCATAGCTAACACAGTGGGGATAGGCTGACCCCTCTGTTTCTTCTCACAAGGAGGCCAGGAAGAAGTGTATGGGCTTTACTTCAGCACTGTTAAAATGTCCAGTGATGCACTGACCATTTTCCTAATAGTCTGCTTTGCTGTGAATGTTTACATTTTCCCAAAATTCATACGCTGGTGCTATTCTCCAATGCAATAATATTAAGAGGTGGGGCAGTGGTTAGATCATGAGGGCTCTTCCCTCACAAATGGGATTAATGCCCTTAGAAAGAGGCCTACAGGAGCTTATTAGCTCCTTTTGCCCTTTTACCATGTGAGGAAATAGCAAGAAGGTGAGACCTCTGAGGAACAGGCTTGCACCAGACCCTGAATGTACTGGTGCCTTGATCTTGGACTGCCCAGACTGAGCAATAAATCCTATTGCTTATAAATTACCCAATCTAAGGAATTTTATTACAGATACTGGAATGGATTCAAACATGGTCTTAATTCATCAACTGATAATTCTTGCCTGAACCAATGATTTTGTTAGGGCTCCAGGTGGAATTTTGACCCACTATTTCCACTCTGCAAAACTGGAGTTTGGTCTGGAATCTGCCTGGGTTTAGTCCCTGCGAGCCTGATTTCTCCTTAGGTCAGACTCCCATGAGGCCCAGGGTAGGGTGGTCTGAGTTGGAAATGAGTTGGAGCTCAGTCTATAGTTGCTTCAGTTGGCCGAAACCTCTAGGAGACCAGACTATATATCACTGCTGAGTGTCTAGTTCCAGAGGCATATGACCACCCTCACAGTGTTTCCATGGAAATGAACTGCTATGGTTTGATGAATCCCTATGATTCAGGTAATGGAGGCTTGGTCCCTAGTATGGGAATAAGAGGTGTCGGAATTTTTAAGAGCTGGGACCTAGTACAGTACAAAGTGATTAGGTTTGCAAGTTTGTCCTGAAGCCAGAGTTCATTCAGGAGGCAAAGACCTCTGAGTAGTCTCTGACCAGTACCTACCCCAGGGAGCATCCTGCCTTGTGCTGATGCACTTTCCTCTACCCAATGCCCCCACGGCCCTGCCTGCCTGCTTGTAGATGTGGCCTGTCCAAGAATCTGCCATGTTCCCAGGGGCCCTGTGATAATGAAATAATATGCCAAGTTGCATCTGACACACAATGCTGCCACTGTCACCCATTTGTAAGGTGCCCATCAGATAGCCAACCCAAGGACACTTAGGTGACTCTGGGTGCAATGCTCATTCCCCCTCTACCCTGGCTGCAACCCTGGAAAATGGCCCAGCAGCTGGGCCCTGACTCCAGGACAGATGTCCCTCCTGTAGAGAAATCTGCCTTTAATTTAGCAGTTCTATTTCTTTCTCCTTGGAAAAGTCTTAGTGGTACCAATTAAAGACCTCTTTTTATCCCAGTTGATGAGTGAGGAATCTGGGGACTGCCTGGGAAGGAAAGGGTCTTTTCTCTTTGATTACCCCAAAACTGACCTTTTCTTGGACAGGAAAACTGGCAGGAGGCCCTGGAGTTCTCCCTGGTGATTTGGAGACTGACAAAGTGGAAAATCAGAAATGTGGCCAGCACTGTGCCTAGCATGCTACATGGCTCCTCATTGTATCCTTACAGCTGTCTAAGGTCACAAGACCCGTTATAGTCCTGTGTTAGTACCATCTCCCAAGGTCTTTGCCTGGGTGTTCAGTTTGGTCATGGGAGAGTGCTCCCGTACTAATGCACTGTTCATTTAACCTCACAGTTTGTTCTCTCCATTCCCCTTAACTCAGAATCCTCAGGGTCCAATTCCACATATCTTCTGTTGGCTCCTTTAGAGGATGATCATTCCCCTCACCTTGTAGGCCAGCATCCTGGTCAGCTGGTGACTTGATCCTAGATATGCTCTGGTGGTGAGGAGGACAGTCGGGATAAATCCTGAAGAGACATGTGTGACCTTACATAGTAGAGGCCTGTACTCTTAAGTGAAATAATTTGAGCACACATATTTAAATATTGCATCATTTGTCTAGTGTGAGAAACTGAAAGGGTAAATAAGGAGCAAAATATATAATAGATATTGCAAAATAGGAAGAAAATGTTCAAATGGGAAGGAGAACTGAGAAGAGGGAAGAGTTAAAGGAAGGGAAAAGAAAGAAGAAAAAAGAAGGAAAAAATGGAAACAAAGCTTTTATAAATGAGGGAAAGAGGGGTTTGAAGGAAGGGGAGGCAATGGGAAAAAAAAGAAGAATTAAGGTATATCATGTACAGGTACAAGTTCCTATGATGAATGTTATCATTATGTGTATCTAAAATGTACCAATAAAATTAATTAAAACAAAAAAGAGGTCATTTTTCAAGGGCAAAGTATTTAGGAGTTTCAAGGTTTCAAGATTCTTGGATGCACTGACCCCATCCCAAATATCAGGGTTCCCTTTTTCTCAACCAGAGAAATCTGGCATAAGTAGATTTGTTGGGCAATGACTTTAACTTTCACTGGCATGCTACTCATTTAATAATTAAGTTGGCCTTGACCCTGAGCTTTTTATGTCCTCTTGCTATAAGAGGTGAGAGTCTTATACTATATTTCCCTTTCAGTTGTTGATTCACCACCTTTGGCCTTCCATTGCCTTTCTCTCATGCACTGACAGTGTTCATTAATCCCTACCCATAGTCACTCAAATGCCTGCGTGATTCTACCTGTTGGTGTGTTCTCCTCCACCTTATCCCACTCCTGCTTGCCCCTGGTGAAAACTATTGCACCATTTCCATATTCCAGGTACTTTTTTACTTTACTTACCACCAGAGATGGGTCTTCATTGCTAACTGTCCAGTAGGAGTCTTGTTAGGGGCCTCAGCTGATCCTATGAGGAACTCTGCATCTGGGAAGAACCCTTTGAGCCCTTTGTGTAAAGGCCAAAGGCCTGGCCTTTGTGCTACTGCACTGACCTGTATCATCGGATATGGGCACTTCTGGGGAGGGTGTGTCACATTAGGAAAGGCAGCTGTCTTTTAGTGAAGGCTCAGCTATGAGCCATTAGCAGCCAACACCCTTGGGAGATGGGGGAATGAGTACCTTTGCCCTTCAGGCAGCTCATAACAGTATCCATTACAGACAAGTAAATTCTTTCCAATATTCATTCCTCTATTATAAAAATGCTTTATGAACACCTTTGCACATCTCTCTCTCTTTATACACATGCAGCACTAATTTCCTCTTTTGCACACCATGCCATGTATAGAATATGACATGTGTTCATCACACTGAGTGAACAGGGATAGGTGTAAAGTTTTTGAGTTGTTTGTGTTGGCAGCTAGCATGGGGCTGAAGCTGTTCCAGGTGCCCTCTACCCACTCCTCCCCCATCCCTGAGGCCTGAGAGGATCAATGTCTTCACCCTAAATAAAGGGCTTTGAACTCTGGATTTCAGCACACCCAAAAACCTGCTAAATGTAGGTAATGCACATTTTTGGCTTTATTACATACTGAATATTTTTTCTATCAAACTAGAGGGAGGGCTATTTCATATCATCCAGAGTTTAACACTGCCATTAATCTGATAGGTGTGAAAGAAGCTCATCTTAGCTTGAGCTGGTTGCAGATCTAAGACAGATTTTGTTACCAGAGAAGTGTGGTTGTTCCTGTGACTATACCTGACCAGGTGGCTCAGAAACCTTTGGAACTGGCATTCGGGGGGAGTTTGGAAAGGTTTGGAGATGTGGTCAAAGAAGCCCTAGACTATTGCAAGCCAAGCTTGATTGAGAGATTCTCTTCAGAGCTCAGAAGACCAGAATGCTCATGAAAATGTGAATAGTGAAAACGAGGTTCAGAAGGGTTCAGTTGGGAACAAAGATTCCATTGGCAGTTGGACTCAAGGCCATGTGTATTCAGGTCTGACAGAAAATGTACCTACCAGAGATGTGTCCTGAGACTTTGAGGGAGACTAAGATTAAGGGTCGCAGGCTAATTAATCTGGTAAAAAAAAATTTCAAGGTAGTCCAGTAGTGAGGATGTGGCATGAGTACTGCTGGTGGTTTTTAGCCATATCTACCATGAGAAGAAGAACTAAAAAGCATAGCTGAATAATTTGAAGAAATTTGCCTGTGGCCAGGAGGGAAGTTCCTGTAAAGTTGCAGCCTATAAGGGGCTATAAAGTTCGAGCCTATAAAATTTTGGGCAAGGAGAGCTTGGTTGTTGAAAAGATTAGCATTAAAAAGAAGCCAAATATTTTATACCAGGACAACAAAAAAGACGCCTTGATTCTTTGGTTTATGAACATGATGATTGGGTGGTCATGTAGTTTGAGTGAGATCTGCTTCCCTCAAACCTGTGACACGGTTGGCACATATCCATCTGACTTAAGAAAAAAAAAAAGATTCCTTGAGGGCATCTGAGGAATCAGCAAGACCCCAATTCTGGTAGGCTGAGGGGTGCAAAAGTAAAAGAGTTTTCTTTGAGAAAAGAGCCCCAGGGTGGGCAGCTCTGTTAGAACAAAACAAAACAAAACAAAACAAAACAAAACACCTAGACAATAAGTTCCCTGGGATTCATTTCACAGTGCTTGACCATCCAGGCACTCAAAGTCCTCTGCAGTCATGACCCAAGAGGACCTAGGCTACTGTTCAAGCTGGTGGCAGATATTGGCATCATCCATGCTAGTTTTACAGAAAAGCAGAATGCAAGAGTTGTGCTTCCACCTCGTGTTCAGAAGAAGGCCTGGGAGACCAGGCAGTATGCTACTGAGAAGGCAGTATGTGAAGCCATAAAAGTAAAGCAAAAAGTGCAGCGGAGTCCCCAGGAAGTTGGAGAAGCGAGAAATGGGACATCTGAGGAACGCCACAGGCAGTGGGGAAAAAACACCCTTAAGAGAAGGCCATGAGGGCTACAGTAACAATGTTAAGGGATGGGTCTGCCCAAACCCTTTGGAGCTCAAACCTCTGTGCAACATCTTGCCTGGCTACTGAATGTGGAGCCGCAGGATGTGATGTTTGCTCTGCTGAGTTTGGTCTTGCTTTGGCACCATTCCTTTCTACCCCTCTACTTCTCCCTTTTTGAATGGGAATTTTATTCTGCGCCATTAGATGTTGGCAGTGCTTAACTTTTTGATTTTATAGGGCCCCATAGCTAAGAGTTTGCCTTGAGCCTCAGCAGATACTTAAACTTGGTCTTTGCAGCAATGTTGGAAATGTTAGGACTTACAGCATTTTGGATAAAAGGGGGCATCTGAGTCTTTTGGGAACTGGGGCAGAATGCTACGGTTTATATCAAGAATGTCCCCCAAAGGCCTCATCTGCTTATATATGGGGGTTTTGGAAAGCAAACAAATCATTGGGGTGATATCACTGACTTGCTATTAGGAAGTGGAGTTTGGTCAGAAAAGCTGGGTCACTGGAGGCATGACCCGTAAGGGTGTATCTCCTCCCTAGATCCTTCTTTCTCTCTCTGCTTTCTGGCCACCATGACATAAGCAGGTTTCTCCTCATTGTGCCTCTTTGCCACGCTGTTGCTGCCTGGGGGCTGGCTAACCGTGGACTGTACCTGTGAGCCAAAATATATCACTTCTCCTTTAACGTGTGGGAGTTGGCTATTGTGTCTCAGTGATGAGAAGACTACCAAGACACTTTTTTCCCTTTTCCTATTTACAGTGCAATTGTCACTTCTTCGCAAGCTTATTGGCCATTTTTTTTCCCTTTCTGTGAATTGCTTACTCATTTCCATTGTTTGTTTTCCTGGTAGGTTGTCTTTATTAATCTGTAGGTTTCACTGTTTGGCTCTTTTGGGCTTCCCTGTAAATTAAGTGTCCCCACTGCTTATGGTCACTACTTCCACCTGCCACCCACCAAATAGAACCTATGTCTGGAGACGTATATCTGGCTGTCCAAGACAGTTCAAATCACGTGCTGGTACTTTAGCTGCAAGGGAGCCTAGGAAGCTGAGCAGCTGGCACTTTTCACATCTGAACAAAAGATGGGTTTAGCTCCTTTTTAAGTTATATGACGTAGGGAATTACTTAGAAGGGTATCAGATGTGGGAATGTATCCTTCCAAAACTGATAAACACCTACCCAGTGTTAATGAATCTCTATTTCACAAGATTAGGGAGGTTTTAAAAGAAACAATTTGCAATTGTGCCTGGCCAGTGCTCATAAGATATTAGTCTTACCTTTATTTCTCTGGTCTTTGCTGAGACAAGTGTCCATTATGGGGATAGCAAATTAAGTGGACTTGAATGATGTGGGCATTTAATTCATGTGCATCCTACTTTCCACTGTGGGCTTGCAGGTTATAGATGGGAAAATGAACAGCTTGCCTGAGCAGCAGGTTTGATCAGACTGAGTGTGCACTTACCTGGGAGTAGATAGGAGAGAAAATGAGGTGCTGTTCTTGCTTATCCTGGGTAGAGCTCAGCCCCTGTTGCCTCTCCCATTTCCCTCAGGGATTCTAAGGTTTTCTTTTGAGACAGGGTCTCACTATGTTTTACACACAGCTCAGCCTCAGGTAAGTCCATGTTTCTGTGCTTAGCCAATGACAGAGTAATCTATGGCAGAGAGGAGGGAAATGGCCTGATTGGATTCATAAAAAGTCTGAACTATTCCCATGCTTCGAGATGTAAGAGATTTTTCAAGGATGATCTTTGAGTCCACATATTTTTCCTTTCATCTGAGGACTTTAGATCTACTTCCTATGGAAGAGGCAACTCCCGCCAGAAGGTAGAGGTCTCATTTCAAGTACTGTGTGTGATTGATCGATTATGATGGTCCGGAGGGCTGCCCAGAGTGGGTGGTAATTGAATAGCAATGTCTGCTAGAAGCACAAAAATGGGTGACTGTGCCCTTGGGCTGGGTATTTGAGGGTCTCTGATTCATCATTTTTGAAGTATGAAGCTCTTCATGTCTTGTACAGAATTTTGTCCCTGATACTTCCAGTAGCACATCTCTCTGCCCCTCAAGTTAGGAACATTTGAGGTTCAGGGAGCTCTTTGCTAGCTTAAAGTTATGCACGTTCTTGAACATAAATGTGTTCTGTCTCCTGTGCGACTTGAGCAATGCAGACATTACTGGAAAGTGGAGACTTGTGGGTAACTGATCAAGTTGGGATCAGGTCCTACTAAGTTGAGAGAAGGATAACAAGGCTGGAGAACTCATCTGGAACTAGTGACACCAACTGCTTGGGGACTGGCCACTGCCAGGCATTCCCCTGTTGACCCCACCTAAGATACTGCAGCATCTTTGCTGCAAAGGCCTGCAGATAAAAATATATTTCTTTTCTGTCCCCAGTTCTGGACACAAGGCTCCTAAAACCCTTGGAATGTCTTTGGCAATAAGAGTGTGTTCTGTTTTTCATAACAAGGCCTTTTCAACACTAGAGTTTATGTTAATGAGATGACACAGATGGGGCCCTAGATTGCTTCATAGTAGGGCTGGTGACCTGGAAGCCAAAACCCAGACTTAGAATGTTGTAATTTTCAGTCCCACCCTGACCTTAGGAAAGGAAAGGGAAGATAATATTATCAAAGCTATGGAACAAAGACATTTGGAGTGTGTTGAACACGTGGAGGTTCCAAGAGGCAGTGTACCCAGACAAGGCGTGGAAGCCAAGTATCCCTCTCACCCCATAACCATGCCCTCTGCATGACTTCCTGAACTGTGTCCCTTATAACAAATCATATATAAGTCTATTGTCCATAAAGCATTTCCTGAGTTCCACAAGGTGTTCATTAAGTTATACTTGGAAGGAAAGAAGTCATAGCTGCCTGGTAGAAATGTGGGTAGCTTGGAGACCCCGCTTATAGCTGGTGTCTAAGTGAGGTAGTCTTGTGGGACTGAGCCCTAAACCTGTGGACTCTGATACTAACTCTAGCCAGCTCTGCTGCATCAAAATGAAGCTGAAGTTTTGGACACCCAGCTGGTGTTGCAGTGTTAAGAACTATGTGGGAAAATACCACATATAGGCCCTCCATGAGTATTTGCTGAATGAACAAAGAACAAGAGCTAACATAAATCAAAGAGTACAGTCCATGTCATATGCTAAATATTATATATTCAGTCATTAAAAATTTACTTTCTGAGTAAGAATTATATCCATGTCTTGTCTTGGGGTTGGTACAGCTGTGAATGATTAAATCAATTCAACAGATATGATTTTAGCACTTAGTACCTGCCATGTATGATTCTTGGGGATGTATCCCCTCCTGGGGATAGAGCTGAGAGCAATTTAAGTTTACTTAACTAAATTTATTAAGTTCCTACTATGTGTCAGACACAGCTCCAGGCCTGGAGAACACAGTGGTGACTCCCAGCATGCATTCTGCCAGAGCCCTTGGAGTTAAGTCCTTTTACTTTGTGCATTTTGTCCTTGAGGGAATTGAAGCTCAGGGAGGCTAACTGACTTACAAGGTCACACAGGCAGGGGATTGAGGGTAGATCTAACCCCTGCCTGGATGCTATCACTGCTTATGTTCTTACCTTCTGGCCTAGGCTCTCTTCATGTCGGGGTGAGCCCTGTGGTCAACCTTGCTGAGCAATTTATGGGTTCCTGAATCACTGGCATGTCTCCTTTTCTTCTGGGGTCCCTCTTACTGCCTCCTCTCTGGTACCCCAAATCCCTGAGCGACACCCTCTGAGTGCCGTAATGTGCTTTTGAGCACAAAACTTCGTGTTCAGCAAATTGCTGTAACCAAAACCCTATCCAGTTACCTTCTGTGTGAGAGGTGTGTTCCAGGCGCTGCCAAGCAAAGCAGAGAATCATAGTTCTAAGAATTTTAACCATTAAGTAGAAAAATGCAGCCCTGGCAGCCCTGGCTGGTGCTGCCAAGTGGGAACCAGATACAAAGCAAACAAGAAAGGCTGGTGCCACGTGTGGACTGCTGTTCTTCCTGGTGAGTTGGTTGTGTGGAGCTCTGATCATATTGTCCAAGCTGTCTGTCACCTTTGGTCACTGCCTGGGTGGTGAAGATGGCCTTGTGTCTCCATGCACTGGGTTGGAGATCCAAGCTGAGGTCTGCCTCCTGGCTGGACTCAGTGTGGTCACTGAACAGAGCTCTGTGCAGTGATCTGAAGCCACACAGAAAGACCTGTGCTCCTACTCTTCACCTTGGTGGCTTGTGAACTTGGGCAAGTGCCTGACCCTGCTGGGCTCTCTGGGACTGGTAATCCTAACAGCCACCTCACTGGTGAAAGTGAAGCGAGTCCTTAGGAGCTCAGAGAGCACAATTTAGCCCTCCCTTGGGGCTCTGCTGCTGCTAGCTGTTATCCCAAAGTCTGGCATTCTTGTAACAGATATCCCTGGAGTGTCAACACTGCATGGTGGTGGGTGCGGTAGATGGAGCCCCGCCCTCGGCGCGCTTACACTGTGGTGCGGCGTGGGCAGCTGTGGGGTGCCGCCAGCACAGGTGATGCTGGAACGGGGTCCAGTATTGGGCAGAGCAGTCTGCGGTGTGATGGGAGCCAGTGATGCAGGTTTTCCGTGAGTAGTTGAGGAGAGTGGTACCAGTCAACTTCAGTTGAGCCTTCAAAAATGAGGAATGATAAGAAGCAATGGCAGTAGAATGGAAAACGATGGTCCTTTCCACAAACAGTGCTATAGTAACTAGACATCCATATGCGAAACATGAATTGAGACACACAAACCATATGGGTCATGAACCTCTGTGTAAAAGGCAAAACTATTAAGACAGTGGAAGAAAATGTAGATGACCTTGGATTTGGTGATGACTTCAAATGCAACACCAAAAGTATGATCTGTGAATGAAACCACAGCTATGCTGGACTTTATTAAAATTAAAACTCTTTGCTATGAGTAAAATAACATGAAATGAATGAAAAGACAAGCCACAGACTAGGAGAAAATATTTGCCAAAGACATCTGACAAAGGACTGACAAAGGACTGCTATCTGAAGTATTCAAAGAACTTTTACAACTCAACAATAAACACACAGATGACTTAAAAATGGACAAAAGATTTCATTAAAGAAGATATGCAGATGGAAAACATCGTATAAGAATATGTTATGTGTCATATGTCATCAGGGAAATACAAATCAAAGCAGTAATGAGGTACCATCATATGCCTATTAGGATGGCTATGGACAGCACCAAGTGCTGGCAAAGGTGTGGGGCAGCAGGAACTCCCATTCATTGCTGGCAGGAGTGCGAAGAGGCCCTGCCTCTTTGGGAGACATGATGGCAGTTTCTTACAAAACTAAACATCCTCTTTTCATATGACCCTACAGCCGTACTCCTTGGCATTTGCCCAAAGAAGCTGAAAATTTCTACCTACACAAAATCCTGCATATGGATGTTTATAGCAGTTTTCTTCAGAACTGGCAAAACACAGAAGTTTGGAAAGTGATGGCCTTGTGGTGTCCTTCAATAGGTGAATGAATGAATAAACAGTGGTACATCCAGTTGGTGGAATGTTCTTCAGCATCGACAAGGAAATGAACTGTGAAGCCACGAAAAGGCACAGAGGAAACTTCAAAATGTCACTAAGAGAAGCCGATGGAAAAAGGCTATAACTGTGATTCCACTGAATGGACATTCTGGAAAAGGCAAAACTATAGAAACAGTCAAAAGATCAGTGGTTGCCAGGGATTAAAAGGCAGGGATAGAAAGGCAAAGTACAGAGACTTTTAGGACAGTGGACTACTCTGTGTGGCACCAAAATGGTGAGCACCTCTCATGAAATATGCCCAAACCCATAGGATGTGCTGCACCAGGAGTGAACCTTAATTTAAACTGTGGACTTTAGGAAGTAAGGGGCTGTCTACATAGATCCATCAGTGGCAATAAATGTACCATTTTTGTAGGGGATCTTGGTAAGGGCAGAAGCTATGCATGTGTGGGTGCAGGAGTAGATGGGAAGTCTCTCTGTCTTCTGTATTGCAGCTCACCCAAAACTGAAAAATAAAATCTGTTAAAGTAAAAATTGAGGCAGTCATGACAGTAAAGAGGGGAGACACAAGCTTTTGGGCAGAGACACTAGCACATGCAAAGGCCCAGCGGCAGGAGGAAGCCTGACTCCAAGGATCTGAGATATAAGGTTGGTGAGCCCAGATGCAGCGTAACAAGGAACTTAGAGATGACACTAAAGGTATGGGTAGGGACTAAGTCTTGTGGCACTTTGTAGGCCAATTTCAAGAGTTTTACCTTATACCTAAGAGCCACAGGAAACATTGGAACATTTTTGCCAAGTGGTGACTTGATTTGATTGGTGTTTTAATAAAGCTCACTTGGCTGCTGTATGGAAAATAGAACACAGCTGCCTGAGAGAGGAGCTTGGAATCCAGCTGAGAGGTCTTCATGCCGTCCAGGCAAGAGAAGTTAGTGACTTGGGCTGGAGCTGGGTCCTGCAGGGTAGGGGAGAAGGTGGGCAGGTTGGACAGATGGCGAACTGTGCTGTGGTGGATGTGGGCTGGGTCAGGGGAGGGGTTTGGAAACATCAAACCAAGGACCCAGGTTCCATAGCATGGAAAGAGAAGCAGCAGCTTGCGCTGGTCACACACACTTCCCAGGCAAGGGAAGCTGCTCCAGATCCTGTCTCCTACAAGCCACCCAAGGAAGCTTGTGCTGCGCATGGACCTTCCCACATCCCCACTTCCCGGCCTCTCTTCGGAAGCCCTGGAGGGTAGTGCCCAGGGCCTGCTGCCTTTCCCTCGGGGCACTGGAGGAGCTTGGGGCTCCCACCCTTTCTTCTCCCCGCTTGGGGCTGGATCTCCCTGTGAAGTCAGTCCTGATCTCCAGTGGGGCAGAGAAGTGGTTACAGACCTGGTTGTGGAGTCAGGCAGACCTAGGTTTGGGTCCAGGTTTGCCAATTACTATTGGCTGAACAACCTGGGGACAAATTACCAATCTTTCTGTGCCTCAGCTTGCTCTTCTGTAGAGAAGGAGAAAGCAATTCATAAATTGTAGTGAAGATTCAAGTTCATTATTCCATACAAAGCACTCAGAAAAATGCTGGCCACTTACTGGGTGCTTAATGTATCTTAAATATTATTATTAATAATAGCCATAAAATAATAATACTCAAAAGGCGGTCAAAAAGACAATACATGTAATGTAACCTTTGAAGCACTCAAAATGTCACTGTACTCTCATCATGGTGGTGCATTTCTGTAATTCCAGCATTCTGGGAGGCTGAGGCAGGAGGATGGAAAGTTTGGGTGCACCTTGGGCAGCTTAGTGATTTAGTGAGCCCCTTTCTCAAAATAAAAAATAAAAAAAAGGACTTGGGCTGTGGTTTGATGCAAAACCCCTATGGTCAATCCCCAGTAACTCTCTCTCTCTCTCTCTCTCTCTCTGTCTCTCTCTGTCTCTCTCTTTCTCTCTCTTTCTCTCTCTCTCTCTCTCTCTCTCTCTCTCTCTTGGAAATAGCATCAGAATTCAACAGTGGGGGGATCTTTGAAGTCTATTTTAGATACCCATATAACAGTAAGAAAGGTTCTTTAACATTGTTAAATTATCTGTGAATCTGGTGATTCTCTAATGCTAAGGAAAAAAAAAACAGTTAAAAATGCATATGAAGTAGCTGAGATAGTGGTAACTTTTTAAACTTATTTTTAAAATTTTTTCAAAACTAAAAAGTTTTAACCATGAACGTGTATTTCTTTTAAAGCCTAATTGTCAGAATGTGGTGTTTGTAAAGAATTTCTAACAGAGGAATATGATTGTGATGCAATACTAAATTGAAAAAAATTAGATCATAAAATTATTTCTAAGTCACTCAGAAGGAAATAAAGGTGTCCTCAGATCAGCATATGGTACCCAGGAGTGAGGTTGTAGTGGTCTTAAAACATGGCCTCAGGTCCTCTGAAGCCCTCCTATAGGACCTATGGCTTCTCGCCTTGAATACTATGCACTATATAACTTCTAGAACCTTCTGTCTTGGGGTTCTTGAAGCCACCATAATGGGAAGACGTGAAAGCCAGATACAGCAGGCATGAGAAGGAAATTGCACTGATAGTCTCAGCTGGCTCATTCCAGTCCACAAGCCAGATATATGCACAAAGAAGCTTCTCGAAGCTTCTAGTCACTGGCTTTTTGGGTCTCCCAAGCTGGGACTTCAGACATCGGGGAGCAGAAACAAGCCATCTCTACCATCCCCTGTGTACATTTCCAATCCACAGTGTGTATGAGCAAGGTTATACAGTGGTTCCCTGCTTGCAAATTTGGAATGACTTATTATATGGTGATAAATAACTAGAAAAGCAGAGGTTAAAGAAAATTTCTGTTCTTCTAACTCCAATTTTCTGGGGATTTAAAGTTTTTTTATTGTGATTATACTTTTTATGATGAAGAAAAACTTTATAAGGAAACTTTTATTGAGTGAAACAAGGGAGAAGAAATAAATGAATTGTGGAATGAGCAGAGTGGGAGGGAGGGAGCGGCTTTTGTGGGAAGGCTGACGTCAAACATCTCAGCAATCACTGATCTCAGCTAAGTTTCCTTGTTGTGGTTGAGATCAAGAATGACCACCAAACTCGTGTTCTCAGAGGCGGGACTTGTGGAAGGTGATTGGTTTGTGGGATACTGTCCTCAGCAGTGAATTCACCCCAGGATGAGTTCAGAGCTAGCTGTGATGCTGGGCAGTGGGGTCTGGTTGAAAGAGGACACTTAGAGGCATGATCTGGAAGGGTTTCCCTCCTTCCCAGCTGCTCCCTTCCCTCCACTTCCTGGCCGCCATAGTGTGAGTAGCTTTCCTCCAAGGAAAGCTCTTCCATTGTGCCATTTTCCTGTGTGGAGCCCTCCAACAATGAATGAAAGCTTCTAAAACTGGGAGCCAAAATAAACTTCTCCTCTTAAAGTTGTGGGTGTCCAGGACTGTGTCTCAGCAACGGGGAAGGTGACCAGGCCAGATCTTTCTTTCCTTCATGCCCCATTCCCTTAAGTCATGCTCCCTGACCACAACCAAAACACACAGAAGTGCATTGCTCTGAGTTAGACAGAGCTGGCTTTGAATAGGTGGCAGTCTTAGTCTGTTTTGAATGGTAATAACAAAATACCCAAAGCTGGCTACTTTGTAAGAAAATGAGGTTATATTGCTCACAATTCTGATAGGCGCAGGGTCCAAACAGCATGGTGAGAGGTTCCTGGCTGTGTCAGAACACAGCAGAGAAATGGAAGTGAATCAGCTGTGCAGAAGGGGCCAGGCCCATGTGGGGACCTTGCGTGCTGACAACCCACTCTCAAGGGGACTTATTCTTTGAGATCAGTGTTAATCTGTGCTAAGGGGCTACCCCATGACCCTGTGACTTTGCAACAGGTGCCATTTTTTATGTAGGTTCCACTACTTCAACATCTCCACAGCAGGGGCCAACCTTCCAGCATATGAGCCTTGGGGGACACACTCAAGCTGCACCCAGACCTCAACTGCTGTGTGTCCTTGCGCAACTCTACCTCTCTGAGTGTGCTTTGGAAGGTAGAGTGTGCACACTTATGTAAGCTGGGATATGGGAGAAGCAGGGTTCAAACTCAAGGCTGTGTGCCTCCTTCTGGGCCAATCCCTTTCTTCATGAAGGGGGGGGTCCAGTGCAAGGCCTTGGGAGACACTGGGAGAGGGGAACCCAGCCCTGGCGTCCTCTGTGTGGGCTGCCACAAGGACCACAGTGCCAGGCACAAAGCTGTGAGGCTGGGGGCCTAGGTAGGGACCAAGGCTGCTCCATCCCTCTGGGAAGTCAAATGATCCTTCCCATAAACGTTTCACCCCTGAGCACACTGAAAGAAGCCATTCAGTGGAGGAAACCTGACCAGCTGATGTTTTATGCATGGTCTGGCTTTGCCAGCAAGGCAGGTCTCCCAGGGAGGTATTATTTTTAGCTGGAGCATGGGAGGGAGCTAGGGGCCTGGAAGAAGCACGCTGGTCACCCACCTGTCCATTGCCCTCACCCTACAGTTCCTTCCAGGCTGGGTGGCCATCGTCAGTATCAACACAGCTTGTGCCGAGGGCTGGGGATCTCTCCTATGCCTGCATAGCCACCTGTATGAGGAGTTCACATCCTCACATACACAGGTGACAGAACTGGGGTTATGCTGACCCTGGAGAGGGGAGCAAGCCCATTGCAGTCCCTGTGAGAGAAGGTAGCTTTGCCAGGCTTTTGGGATTCCTCTGCTCCTGCAAATTATAGTCTGGCTGCTGGGGAAGCCCAGGGCCACCACCCCAGCTTCCTCCCAGGAAGTCCCCAACAGAGGGCCATGGATCTGTTTCTTACCTATGAATTCTGGATCATGAAATCTTCCTTTCAAGTTTCCATCTTGTTTCTCACCCTTCCCACCTTGCTTTCAACCCCATTTCCACTGCAACATGGCTGGCATTTACTGAGTGCTCACTCTGTGCCTGCTGATTTTATACATTATCTCTGCATAGTCCTGGAGGGGCTTCCTGCTGTGGGGCTTATTTTTCTTATGGGGAAACTGAGGCTGAGAGTGGGAGTATGGCTTGCTGGAGGCCATGTAGGAAGTTATGATAGTTGGACAGACAAGTGTGCTCTCTGCGCATGCCGTAGCCTCTGACCCAGTAACTTCTTATGCTGAGTCAAAGCCCACAGCTAAGGGGTTAGTTAGAAGGCTTTTTCCTTCCCTTCCCTTCCCTTCCC